>JBBBDQ010001293.1:1020000-1027500 GCA_037127315.1 Ascarosepion bandense
AACTGTGTAATGGTCTAATTTTATTATGGCTAAAAACTAAGTAATTAAACAGTCAATACACACACACACTTATATATATATATATATATATATATATGATATCATGTGAAAATATTAATTAAAATAATTTTATGAGACTTTACAATTCACACAGACAGAACAATTAAAGCTAATCACCCAGACATTATGATCAAATAATTGTGAAAACAGAATGTGCTTTCTTGTTGATATGATGGTCGTTTCTGCAGATTGCAACGCATATTTGAAGAGCTTCAAATAACTCTCAGTATAAAAAAAATCTTCTAGTCGAATTCTATAAAAACTTTGACTATGCTGACATCAATATTTCTAGTTATAGTAAGAACCCTTGGATTGATTAGAAAATTGAAGAGATTTTTGGTAGCCTATGCTATAAATGTAAGAGCTTTATCTATGTGAAATGTGTGTATTTATTTTTTGTTTTGTTTTTCTTTTCAAAAAAGATAAGTGGAAAATATCATGAATCCATTTCTGAACTTAAGTCTCTCGTTGGACATAGGAAGGAAATATGAAGACGATTGAAATCAAAGGAAATAATAATAATAAATTCATCAACTAGTTTTCTTATTATTCATATTTCCCTTCAGTCAGTCAGTTAATTGCTATACGTGATATACGCTTGGGCGATCATGTCTCGAAAGACTGACTGTGCAGAATATTATCCCGCAGTAGGTTGCCATTGCTTTCTGTGGTAGACTGGTTGCCGACCAAGGCTATAGAACCCAATCTGTCCTGCTATTTAACCCATAACTGGAAGGAAGAGACGGATTAATACCTTTCCCAAGGGTATTTGCGCGTAAGTGAATACAATGGATTCAGCTGGAATTCGAACTCGGTTCCCCGTTCCGAGCAGATATCCACTGTACCACAACGCACATCCTTAGTTGTCGATATTTCGAAATATTTTTTTTATAATAACTATGATAATTTTTCTTAAAAACAAAAACAAAACAACAGGAAAAAACAATACGATGGAAAAAAACTCTTCGATCCAATTTCTACGATATTCTTTCTTAGAAAGTCTACCTAATTTATTTATTTTTAATCATTTATTTATTTATTTATTAATAACCCTATTTTCGACTAACATAGAACTCATCAACTGGGCAAGAATGAGTTTTAACGCTTCCAAATCACGTTCCCTAGTAATGAAGAAAGGTAAGCTTTCGAAAAACGAAAAATTTAAGCTCCTACAATACATCAAAAGCCAGTAAAGAGCTTGGGGAATCAGTTCGATGAAACCCTAAAAGATTCAAGATCCGTAATATTAACAAAGGAGAATCTAGAAAGGTTGTTAATCATTGTTGATTAGTCTGGCTTATCTGG
This sequence comes from Ascarosepion bandense, assembly GCA_037127315.1. Classification (NCBI taxonomy): domain Eukaryota; kingdom Metazoa; phylum Mollusca; class Cephalopoda; order Sepiida; family Sepiidae; genus Ascarosepion; species Ascarosepion bandense. Next base: position 1,021,366 of record JBBBDQ010001293.1, read on the forward strand.
CAGATATAAAGCTTGGATTTATCAACATATCATTCTTCCAAAAATACTCTGGCCTGTAACTATCTATGATTTCACTTCCTCCACGGTAGAAATAATGGAAAGAAGCATAACATCACGACTACGTAGGTGGTTAGGTTTGCCAAGATCTCTATGCAGCGCAGCGTTATACGAGAAAACAAACGCACTGAAACTCCCGTTTAAAAGCCTACACGAAGAATTTAAAGTAGCTAAAGTGAGAACTACAATCCAGTACGAGTGCTCGAAAGATCCCAAAGTAGCCGGTGTAGGAATATCAGTATATTCAGGTAGAAAATGGAACGCCTCGAAAGAATTGAATACAGCAAAAGAAAGAATCCGAGAAAAGGCAATACTAGTGACCATAGCTAATGGACGCGCGGGCCTCGGGTATTTTCCCTCAGGAAAATATGACAAACTGCAAGGAAAAAAGAAAAGTCATCTTTTGCAGGAAGAAATCAGAAATGGCGAAGAAGAGAAACGAATAGCAATCCAAGTCAGGATGAGGCAGCAAGGGCCGTGGACCAAATGGAGCTCTATGTTGAAACGCCAAATCAAATGGTCCGAAATATGGCACGGTGACACCAGATTAAAATTTCTGATTCGGGCAGTATACGACACCCTGCCAAGCCCCACAAACTTACAATTATGGTATAAAACTCAGTCGCCAAATTGTCATCTTTGTGGGTGCAGAGGTACCTTAAAACATATCCTGAGTAGCTGTAAATCTGCACTAGCTGATGGGCGTTACAGGTGGCGCCATGATGAAATTCTGAAAGAGATCGTGAAAATAATTCAAAATGCTATCAAAGAGAATGTTTACAATCCAGACACAAGGCAGATAAAATTTATTAAAGCGGGCGCGAAAATCCCACGAAATAGAAAGGTAAATCCAAACCTGCTATCTCCTGCAACAGACTGGGAACTAAGGGCCGATATAGGCTCAAGATTGAAATTCTCAGAGCAAATTGCCATCACAAAACTTCGCCCAGATATAGTTTTCTTCTCACATAAATTGAAGAAGATAGTCTTGTGGGAACTGACGGTCCCCTGGGAAGAAAACGCAGAGGAAGCTCATGAAAGGAAGAAGTTAAAATATGACGAACTGCTGGAGGGTTGCAGGGTTAAAGGCTGGAGGGCTAGATGCACTCCTATATACTAGGACATTTGCAGCAAGATCCTTATGCAAAGCCTTAACAGATATTGGGATAGTGGGAGTAAAAAAAAGAAAAGCACTCAAGTCCATAACCGAAACAGCGGAAAGAACAGATAATTGGTTATGGATCAAAAGAGAGAGTACCTGGATTCCAAATTGTTAGCTAAAATTCTCCGAAATTCTGAGTCTAAATTAATGTTTCGGACGAGCTCATGTGCGGTTCGCCTCTAAATGGAAAGTGGCTCTGACTGTCGCCAATCGGAAGCATTTGCAGGGTTTTGTACCGGGCCTAAACGTAATTTTCCAGTGTCTGAAAGCGCTTATCGAGGGTGTGCCGGATGCTGATCATCTCTGGTCGGGTCGGCACGGTGAGGGGGGTATGATGTTGAAAGACCCGAAACCCCCTGTGATCCTCACGATGACATCACTGACGACACCCTCCAGCGCCCCCATTACGGTGCGTATGTTTGAAATCAGGAAATATCTATCGATGTTGAGTGTATCTCAAGTATCTCAACAGCAAAGTTAAGAATATCATTTTACTTATATATATACGTGTGTGGGGGGGTGTTGCGGTGGATATTGGCTCTGAACCACAAATCGGTGGGATGAGTTCGAATTCCAGTTTAACTCCTTGCATTCACTAACCAACAAATACCCTTGGGAAAGTTGTTAATCAGTCTCTTCCATACAGTTATGGGTTAAATAACAGTACAGATTGTCTTATACCGACCATTTATCTATATATACATGATATGTTGGCCATCAGAAAGACAAACGGATCTCGATATGTCACAAATTTATTCACCTGAAGAGAGTCAACTTTGGACTTGAAACGTGTGTATCGACACAAATACCATTATTGACATTTAATGTATCATACAAGAAGCAATTAATATTAATAATAAAAATAAGTCTACAACTTAAACAAAGCATTCACGGCTTCTCGCACTTTTTTCTTCTATTCAAATTACTCTCGTTAGAACAACTCCTATTATTGTTTTTAATATATATATATATGGGGGGGTGCTTTTAAACCCAGAATTAAGTAAGTGTATTTGTAACAGTTTAGCGTTTAAAAAAAGTGTTTTTAGTTGACAAAATGACTTCACTATTTAAAGCATTTTAGCACACTGGCTTCTAGACTGAAAGAACTACTATTGACAGTGGTTTGCTTTTTTAGGAGTAAATGCTTCAAAGTATCAAAGGATTAATGTATTGACGCTGCTTAAAAAAGGCGTAGTAATTTCTTATGTTTTCCTCGAGACAAATGTGGAAAAGCCAATATTCTTGATGTATTATTATTATTATTATTATTACTATTATTATTGTGTTATTTTTCATCATATTTCGATTTCTGCGATGTTCGCACTACCAACCAAGTCTGCGGGAAGACCTAAGGCAGGTCGTGGCGTGTTGTTATGGCTCCATTTCATGTTTTTTCTATCTTCCCTATCATCCCTAGCGTTACATAGACAAAGTTCTCCTTAGTGTGTGGGCTGTACTTAATAAGACAATTTTTTGTATATCTCTTAAGCTGGGGTTTCTAGGGATTCTTTCAATGTGTTGTTTTGTTCCATTTTTTATCATTCCAAGTGCACCTACTATCACTGGCACAACTCTTTCCACATGTTTTCAATTTCACTTTTCAGGTCTTTATATTTTGACAGTTTTTCAAATTCCTTGGTTGCTATGTTACAATCCGCTGGACAAGCCATATCAATTAATAGACAACTTTTCTTTTCTGATTTTTAACAATAATGTCCGGCCTGTTTGATTCAGTTTTTTTGTCTGTGTAGATGGTGTAATCCTATAGAATAGTGACATCTTCTATTTCTGTTACCGGTTCTGGGTAACGTTGTTTACAGATTTTCCATAGTGTTTACATATTGTCCCATGTAAATATCGTGGCGATTAATAATAATAATAATTATTATTATTATTATTATTATTATTATTATTATGTCATTTTTCATCATATTTCGATTTCTGCTTTGGTCTCACTACCAACCAAGTCTGCGGGGAGACCTAAGGCAGGTCGTGGCGTGTTGTTATGGCTCCATTTCATGTTTTTCTATCTTCCCTATCATCCTCAGCATTACATAGATAAAGTTTTCCTTAGTGTGTGGGCTGTACTTAATAAGACAATTTTTTATGTCTCTTAAGCTGGGGTTTCCAGGGATTCTTTCAATGTGTTGCTTTGTTCCATTTTTTATCATTCCAAGTGCACCTACTATCACTGGCACAACTCTTGTTTTCAATTTCCACATTTTTTCTATTTCAATTTCCAGTATTATTATTATTATTATTATTATTATTACAGGTAAAAGAAGAGCTCGATTTGAGAAATTAAAAAAAAAAGACACATTATTTGACAATGTTAAACATTGTTTCAACAGAATATCTGTCGTCTGCATGTTATATTTAAAACAGTTATTTTTCTTTTCGTGTATGAAAATATATGAATATACAAAAACATTTTGAAGAAAGGCTTATAATTTTTTGTAGATTTTTATAGTTGAAAATATTTTCTTTTCTGGGTGGTGTCTCTCACACGCACACACACACACAAGAACTGCCATACTTGATACACATTTTGATGTCTCTTTCGATCCATGACAGACTAGACAGAAGGTTTTCCCGTAGTAGCTTGCTGTCACTATCCGCAGAAGACTTGTTGCCAACCAAGGCTATAGTATTCAGTCCTCTCTGCTATTTAACCAATAGCTTGGATGCATAGAATACAGTTGTCATATATGGCCAGGCGCCCCTGGTGTTCATCTCAGTGTTCTTGACAGGATAATCTGTAATGTGATAGATCCTGACCTGGCAGCTCGACACCAGCCACTTTCTCACCGGCGTGATGTGGCTTCTTTCCGTCCCTTCTACAAATATTTTTATGGCTTCTTCTCCGACGAACTTAGGTCACTGGTGCGTCCTCCACAAGAATTTACTCGGGCAACCAGACTGGCAACAAGGTCCCACCCATTTACAGTTAGATCAGCCAAATGCAGCAGACAATTCTACTCCAACAGCTTCTTTTCTTGCCCTTACAGCCAGTGGAACTAACCTCTATATGCTTACTTTCCTAACGGCTACAACCCCCAGTAATTTAAATGCAATGTCAATATCCATCTCTTATCCACTTGGCACCAGTCCTTTCTACATCACCCCATATATCTTTCCCTTTCTCTCAACCTTCGCAACTGTCTTCACACCTGTGTTCTCATCTTTCTCTGGCCCTTTCTCTGGCACCCCTGTAACTGGTTCGACTTTCTCTTCACTCTCCTCCTGACTAAACCTTTTCTCTTATGTAGCCCCTGCGCATCAGTGGCAGTACCGCCTTGCTTGGAGGTGAAACTATTAAAATATATATATATATATATATATACACAGTGGAACCTGTCGTATGTAACCACCTCTACTGCCATCAAAAACTGGTCGCATACGACAGGTGGTCGCTCACCAAATCATATTCATGACCTATTTACGCCACTCATCAGAATGTACATATTAGAATTTTACTATGTAATCTGGTAATAAATATATGGGAACATAAGAAAATGGCCTAACTTTAAAGAATTTTATTCGGCATAATTCATTTTGAAATTCTAAAAAACGTATTTAAAACGGTCAACAAATGACCAAAATATTTATTCACAAAAAATATTTATTTAGTAGACTTTTAAAAAAGTCACTTATTGTTTTTCTATTCGTATGTAGGTTGGAAATGTTCGCGACTTATGCGGTGTCATTTTTTTTTTCTTAGAAGTGAGCGATAGCAAAAGTGAATCTACGATAATACATGAAAAAAAAAAACATACAAAAAACTGACAGCGATCGTGGGTGGGAGTAGAGAAACAGAGAGATAGAGATAGATATACCCAGATAGATACACACAAAAAAAAAATGAAGGAACGAAAGAGATAGACATTTGAGAAAGGGACATAATTATGATTTTTTCAATCCCTGAATTTATCCAAATTAGTACAAAGACTGCGATAAATCCTCTGAACAAATGTCAATACATGTTGAACAAAACAGCCGATCTTTGACCGTGAGGTGAACTCAGGCAAAATACATTTCAACAAGAAATATCAGTCTGATACAACACTACAATAACAAAACAATGAGGAAATGTTCCAGGTTTAGATCAAATCAAAATGAAATAGATTACTCATTTAGTCTCTCCTAATTTAGAAGTTCGCAAAAATGGATTTTTTTTTCAAAGCGGGCGATTGATCAGAGATTTTCACTCGTTGCTGTTAGTCGCTGGTCGCGTTCTGGAGGTGGTCGCTCACTGAGGGTCAATTAACTTTAGCAAATAGTCCGTGCATTGATAAACGGTCGTAAACAACAGGTAGTCGCTGACGAATATGGTCGCATACGACAGGTCTCATTGTATTTGCACGAAAGTGAATGTAAAAAGCCCTCGGAATTCTAACTAGGCTCAGCGATTTCCCAATCCGAACTCATATTCATTGCTCAACAACGCAAGTCCCTTCAGGCATTTTGGTAAATGATGATAATTTTTTAAGCATTCTCTCTAAAAGTAATTTCCGCACGATTGCACCTCTCACTTTTCAATTAACCCTCTAGGGCCATTCGTATCATATTTGATACAGTATTTCTCTATAAGGAAACATTTGGTATTTCCCTATAAGGAAACATTTGGTATTCATTGACTGAGCAGTCAGTACTGCTTTCATTTGAAATTTATAAAATATTTCTCTTAAAAAATTTTTCAGGAAAATATTTCTTTCAAGGCTTGTTTTCATACTGTATCAAATATGATACGAATGGCCCTAGAGGGTTAAGGCTTCTACTTGTCATAAAGTGGGGGATCAGTTCTATATTGTTATGAAGTAATAAACAGATCCCCCACTAATTACTACTTAACCCTCTAGGGCCATTCGTATCATATTTGATACAGTATTTCCCTATAAGGAAACATTTGGTATTTC
>JBBBDQ010001293.1:1032500-1067500 GCA_037127315.1 Ascarosepion bandense
AAAAGGATTATAAGATCACATAAAAAAATTACATAAAAAATATATTTCTTTAATGAAACCTGCATAAAAGATAGATTGCTGCCAAAATACACAATAGCTATCTATATCCATCCGCCGACGGATCTGCTTCGCTGTATCACAGCTCATCATTACGTTTAGACTCCGATTAACTTTAACCCAGGATCGAAACCCGACCGAATTGGCGTCAGTCGGCGATACTACCTCTGGGCTATGGGCGTTCGGTAGAAGAAGGCAGACATTTTAGCGTCATTCATTCATTACTGAATGAGCGATGCATACATGCCAGGGTAGCTACTGTTTTTCAAAGTCTACCATTCTTCCAGAGTGCTCAATCAGGGTGTGAGAGCGTATATATATATATATATATATATATATATATATATATATATATTTAAATAAATAAGAAACCAAGAAAATATGTGATAATAATCAGGGAGTTAATAATGCTGGTAATACCATCATTATTAACTTCCTGATGAGACATTGTTCTTTCAATGCCGAAACAAACTGTACATTTTTTAGTAGTTTGTAGTTTGTACATGTCCTAAAGTATAATTTATCGTGTATATATATATGTGTGTGTGTGTGTGTGTGTGTGTGTGTGTGTGTATTTACATTATGTATCTTAAACGTAAAACTTTAATCTTGTCAACAAGTACTAATCAAAAATTTTAAAATCAATTTTCAAGATTTCTCTTCTATCACGACTTTCATAAACACACAAAACGGTGTTGCAAAGAAAATTAACAGAGGTTAAATAAAGGAATACGAATTCACTTTTCCGTTGAAACGTCAAAAATTAGAATGTCTGCTATCTCAATGAAACAAACTCAATATTTTAGACAAATCAAAACAAAACAAATTTATTCAAAAGAAAAATAATCATAACATCAAAAGACAATTTTATTGGAAAGAATTACTTTAATCGTTAATCGACTTAATTACACCCAAATAACTGTCAAATTTAAAAGAAAATATCATTAAAAATTTATTTTTATAAAGATCAATGACTCATATCAGTCAGGCTGGCGGACACTTTCATAAATTGGTATTATCAGTTCTAAACTGGTTTGCTACCTTTTGTAAGTATGTTGCCCCGTAATAAAATCAATATTTTATTTTCTGCTGTTTTTAATTTCTTTGTTTTAGTTTGTTTACATCAAGTTATAACTTGCTACAAACAGTTATAATATAGTAATATTATATCTCCACTGACTCAAATGGAATGAAATATTCTGAGAACTGTGAATATTTACCAAAGTTTCTCCACTGAGACGGGATATGACACAAGGTCGGGTTTAACGTGAGGAACTCAAGCGCGTACACTCGAGCCAAGGGACAAGATTTACCCAGCTACCGCAACCGAGATCGGGAACATTGCATTGTCTATTTATTTCAGCCGAATCTCCGCCCGTAGACAGAACACTGACCGAACCGTTCTTTACCCGGTGAAGGGGAGCTTAACAAATTCACAGACTTCCGGCTGTTTTTACATGTATATATGTACGTACCGTATTTACATTATTCGTTCTATTTTCCTCATCTTTGTTGCTAGGCTTCAAAAATGTTCTAAGTCGACTAAGCATAGAGATAAACACAATATGGGAACCAATATTACGGAGTTCCAGAGAAAATTGTAACAAAGGGTCCGATCCAAAATTCATCGCACCTGAAGAAGGCCGGAGCGTACAACGGTCGAAACGTCATACAAATGGCAACAAAGATGAGGACAATAGTCCGAATAATGTAAATACTGTAAATACTACCTCGTCTCAGAAATATAGACAAATGTATGGACGTATCTACATCCATATTGATAATAAGTGTAGAAATGTAATGTTGACTGCTTTTGCAGGATTTAAAATAGTGACTACGAAAACGCGGTTGAATCGTTATTTTTCTTATATTTTAGACAATTTTTTAAAAAATTGAAAAATAAAGGAAAAAAAAGAAAAAATATTTTAAGAAACCGCAGACAGGCCATCATACCCACCATACATAAAAATTAAAAAACTCAAGGATGTGCGGTGTGGTGCAAATCGGGAAGCCGAGTTACAATTCCAGTTGAATTCCTCACATTCACTTACGCACAAATACCCTTGGGAAAGGCATTACTCCCTCTCTTCCCCTTGTTTTGGGTTAAATAATAGGGCAATAATTGGGTTCTATAGCCTTGGCTCGCCACTGGTCTATCGCTGAAAGCAATGGCAACCTACTGCGGAATAATCTTCTGCCCAATCAGTCATGTCTCTTTCGAGACATGATCGCCCAAAGCGTGTATCACGTATGCACTTAACTGACTGACTGAACAAAACAAAGTAACAACTCATCAACAGAATAGATAAAATCCAAGGACGGATTTGTATTGTTTTGATTTGTTTAAAATATTGTGTTTGTATCATTCAGATAGAGAACATTGTGATTTTTAAGGTTTCAACGGAAAAGTGACTTTCATTTAACCTCTCTTATTTTTCTTTGCGACACAGTTTTGTGTGTTTATAAAAGTCTTGATAGAAGAGAAAATTGTAAAAATTGATTTTAAAATTTTTGATTAATACTTTTTGGAAAGAAATAAGATTTACGTTGAAGATATTAGAGAGAAAAAAACATCTCCTATGAAACGAATATAGGGAAGATTTCTTCCACAACGAAACGAGAACAAGCGGCAATGTCTAGAAATTTAAATACCCAGGAAGTGTTCTAATAAGATGCAGAAAGTGAACACTGAGATCTGAAGGCGGATTGGAATAGCCAAAGACGCATTCCAAAAACTAAGCAGAGTATTAAGAAACAGGAAAATTTCGTTGAAACAATGAAAAAAGTACTAAACGTTTACATGATATCTGTTCTCATATATGGCAGCGAATGCTGGGCAATATCATCAAAGATGGAGTGACTCAAACTAACAAAAATTAGGATGTACAGGAGGATGCTGATGACACCTTGTGCTGAAAACAGAAATAGAGAACGTCTTGGAAAAAATGGAAAAAAGAAAGAAACTTATGCTTAACATCAAATAGTTAAAATTTCTAGGACATGTAATGAAGAAAGAGAACCTGGAGAATCTGATACTCACAGTGTGGATAAAGACGAGGGTCAAAGGAAAACAATGCATAACATACTTTATGGCCTTGAGCAAATGGATGGTAAACTAGGGATTAGGATAAAATAACAAGTGAAAAGAACGAATGGGAGGAGAAAAATGTAGAGACCTATGTCCTAAAGGGACACGGCACATAAAAGATGATATATTACCTCTCATAAGAAATTCATCCTTGAAATTTCTGAATGACTCAAATGAAATTTATTTAATATCCACTTTTATAATATTATAGTTATACCCACAAATCGTACAGCTTCTTTGCTTGACTTTTGGTGATACGGCGGGGCAGTAATATGTTCTACGGAGAACATTTCACAAAATTATTTAAATTCTTAAGCACTGAACTGTGTACCGTTATCCGAGACTATGACATCCGTAATGACATCTTGAGAACAGTTCATATAAAAAATTAAATGTGACCATGGAAGTTGTTTTATATACTTGAAAATTCCAGGACCCTTAGTAAAACTATTCGCTACTACCAAATAATCCAATTAATTTATTAAACCTCCAAAAATAGGTGCTGTCTTGACCACGGAGTATCTTTAGAGATTTTAATTTCGAGGTAGGTGAGTTTGCTGTCAGTACGCGACCTTTCCAAGCTTTCACTAATTTTTTAGTGTCTTGATCCATTTTTGTTCAGTATACATAAGAGATTTCATCTTTGAAATTACCGGATGTCCTCTATAAATTTCCTTTAATATCCTCTTTTTTAATATGATAAATATTATTATTCTTGGTGCAAAGTTTACTTCTCCGTCACATTGCGAGTAATCGTTCAAATCTGGATTTCATTATAGAAATCTTCTGTCTTCGTTAATTTATTTAGTCATTTTTTTTTTCGAAATAAACATGTCCTCTCCTTTTACTTGTATTTCTTTCAGGTTAACTGATTGTTTCCCTAATAAATTGCATAACAAATTTTTCATTCCTATTTCACTTTTTAATGCTGCAATCACAGAACTCTCAAAAGGTTCCGTATTTTTTGTTAAACCATCCACATGTTCTAAATTTTGGACGGTTAGTATTCTCTCATAAAATCGTAATTTAGTAAGATGGTAGTCCAACGTTATAATCTATTGGTTGTAAGCGTAGAGATTCCTTTTTTCGAACCAAAAATTTATAATAGAGGCATGTGTTTTGTCTGTAAATGAAAATTCCTTCCGTGTATAAATTTGTAAACGCCTCTTTTGTCGATCCGGCTGTAAGAGTTTTTTTTTCTGCTGGTGGTAGCGAACACGTGTTATATACTCAATAACAAACAAGCATGTATATATAAAAATATATTAGTATTTTGATTAATGAACGCTGGACCGTGTCGCCTAGTGGACAGAGAGTTGAGGGAGCGCTTCCAGGGGCTGACGTGGGGTTCGACGTGTGAGTGTAACCTCTCTGCTTAGCTCGTCTAGCTTCTTCTTCGACTTCTCGAGACTCGTCTGTCGAGACTGACTTCTTCGACTTCTCTGTTTCGACTTCTGACTTCGACTGTGACTCGACTTCTCTTCTACTGTCGACTTCTGGAGACTCGTCTTATCTGTGTTTTCGCAGTCTTTATATATCTTCCAAGTTCTGCCTCGATTCGCGACGCCTACTCGACGCCTACGTAATTTCTCAGAGTTATTTCCGCATCTGTCAGAAATAGGGTCAAACAAACATCCGTTCCTTTCAATGACCGGAAACACCCACGCTTCCTCAGCCTTCTCGGGTTGGGCCAGATTAGTATATTACACACGAAGCATGTACGAAGGCCTTCATGTTACCGTCAATATCTTTAGGTAGAATTACAACTCCTATACAAGCATTTGAATCCAATAAAATTTCTGCTTTCGGATCGTAGTTCGTTAATGATAAGTCTGACGTTAGTTTTTTCTTGATTCCTTTAAAGGCCTTTTGACATTCCCATTTTCCACCATTTTTAAGCAAATTGTTCTGTAGAGCTCTCAAATTCTGTAAATCTCTCAAATTCTGTAAATTCTACATATTGGGCATGTGGATTTGATTGAAATTTGACAATGATACTTGTAGCCTAGTAACATTTACTGGAGAAGACATATTCTAAATTGCACTTACCTTCGACGAATCTGTTTGATGATCATTTTTGTCAATAATTTCTTCTAACTACTTGAATTTTGGCAAAATTACTCGCTCTTTTCTTCACAAAGTCTGAAACTGTATTGTCGTATTTTTCCACAAATTCTTTTACACCCTCGATATGTTGTTCTTTAGATACACTTTTAATCAATATATTATTTAGATTAGCAACAGTGATACCACAATGTGCATAGCTTGTTGAAATATGGCTGAAGCCACATTTATCCCAACAGGACGTCAATTGTACTTATGCAATCATTTGTGTGTATTTATCCTTATCAAATGTGAACATTCTTCTTCTATTTATATTTGCAAATTCTTCTTCTACATGTGAGGTGTCCCTTCAGAACGTAGGCGATCATGGACTTCTACCTGGCCCTGTCTCTTGTTGCTCTCAATATTTTTCCTCTTGGTATATCTCCCAAACCTGGCTCCGCCATTCATTTGCTCAAACCTAACAAATATGCCTCGCGCTTCTTTCCCCCTGTCTCTTTTTCCCCGCTATCCGTCCTATGAGTATTCGCTAGGCAATCTTTCTTCTTTACGTGTCCAGGAACCTCAGCTGTCGCTTTCTTTTTGTATGCGCCTCTCCAACATTTCATCGTCCCTTACGTGTTCGGTCCATGGTATCCTCAGCATTCTTCTGTAAAACCACATTTCTGATGCCTCGAGCCTCTCTTTTATCGTTGAGGAGGAGATCGCCCAATATTCACTCTCATATAGAAAGACATATATCACATAGCAGTGCAACACTATCTTCTGTTTTCAATGAAATATCCCTGTCTCTCACAACTAACTTTCACTCTCAATTTCTTCCTTTGTTATTTCCAAAATTTTTTCGCTTGTATAGAGGCGCATTCTTTTTTAATTTTTTTTATTTTTTTACAATTTCCTACCTATCGTGTTTCAGGTTTAGGATTTTCTAACATTCATTTTTTTTAGCTTTTTAAATGCATCCTTGGTCATGCCAATGCGTCTTCGGATCTCAATGTCACACTTACCATCGTTTGTCAGAACGCTTCCCAGTTATTTAAATGTCCTTATTTGTTTTATTTTAATTTCTCCAATCTGTAGTAGGCATTATAGTGTTTTCTTTTTGCTACTGACCATATATTCAGTTTTCTTTAAGTTTATGCTCGCTCCTTTCTTCTCGCTTTCTCTTGCTAACTTTTTTAGGCGGTCCTTCATGTTTTTTTTCCCCTAACGCTACAAAAAGTTCCAACTTCAAAAAAATTCATCCACCGTTTAAATATTTTTCTGTACTTGGTTATGTGTGGTTGTGTGGAATTTGTTTAAACTAACTAAAAAATTATCAAAAACCCAATGTTATTTTTCTCTACATACATGGCTGGTGCTGCCCAATTTGGGTGGTCAGTTTCCTTTATTACACGTATATTTCCCCCCAAGCAAGGCAGTACCGCTACTGATGTGCAGGGGACTATATAAAATGATGCAAATTCGTCGGTCGAATTGAGAATCAGACAGCACATCGTGGTCATAGAATTGGTTTCATTTGTAGTCGTTTGTATTGACTGGTTTTGGGCGCTCATTGGCTGAGTTGTAGCAAGATCGAGTGCATAAAACATGCTCATTTGAGGGGGCGTTTTTAGAGCCGTCGTTAGTGTAAGAATAACGTTTCAGAGATCAAGACGAGAATTGAGAATTTGGTTTGACTGGTGGACCTGTCTGGAATACTTTCCTGTAGTTTTTTCCAACTAATATATGTATTGATATTTTCTTTTTGGGACACATGTGGCTTCGTTGATTATTGTGACATCACTGCAGTGTCTAGTTGCATTTTTATATAAACGTTATTACTTTTCACATACCCAAGGTTTCTTTGCTTTTCTGTAATTGTTTTTCATTCTAAAAGCATTATTTTGATAATTTTTCAATGAGAACTTTTCCTTGCTTTAGTTTAACAGTGTGACCCTTTATGTCCTGCTTTTCCACATTTGTAGTACTTTATATTCTTAAACAGACAGTCGTCTCTGAGATGTAACCTCGACATCTAAAATATGGATTAATTTTTTTATTTCCATATTTTTCTCGCTTGTATATAAGCGCATTCTTTTCTTCAATTTCCCCCGTAGCGCGTCTCAGATTTAAGATTTCAGACATTCATAAGATATTTTTGTAGTGTCAATTTTCGTTTCTGTTTCAGTTTCGTTAGGAATCTAGCACGTATTTCAGCGTCCTTCTTAGTCGTTAATTCTTGAACGTAAATTATCCTTCACGAGTTAGCTCGTTTAATATGAAACATTCAGACTCTTTGTTAATGATTTCAGAATATGTTACAAAACTTGCTTCTTTTTCTTTGTCAGATTTGTACACTTTCAAAGAGTATTGAATAACGAACTTTTTTTGCTAAAAACATTAGTCAGAATATTTACCGTTTCTTCAATGCAAATTTCTCCTTGTTTTCACGGTAGTATCAAAGTACATTATTTTCTTGTTTTCTGGTACTACTTTTTCAACGAATGTTTTTTTTTGTCATTTTAATCGCTGCATTCTTCTCTGTAATTTTCTCGTATTTTCTCAAATAAGTAGAAACGGTAAAACCGTCATCTGAATTGTATGCGAATTCAGCTATGGCTTGTGCTACCGCATTGAGAGTGAAAAAAATTGGAACATTTTCCGTTTCATTCTGAATTATTTAATGTAACTTTATTGTTGATGTTTCTGGAGTTCCAACAATTGATGTTGCTGCTGTTGTTGTTGTTGTTGCTGTTTTTGTGGTTGTATTTATTACTAATGATACTTCCATATTTAAGAATACCTTTTTTTTTTTCGCACAGCAAAATATATTACACCAACGTAGTTCTAATTTCTCGTCATCACCGCAACGAAAAGTTATTCCAACTTTGTGTTCTTTATTTAAGGCGTCTTACCATCATGAATATTCATTTTTCTTATCGGGGTGTCCTATTTACCACACAACAACTAACTGCGACCTTTACAGGTTATATCATCCCTGATTAGAGTAAACCTGGGAAGAACAACCGTTATAACTTTTCAAAACCTTCAATCTTCCGATCAAATAGAGGCCTTGCTGCCAGATGCAGTTTATCATTACACCCAGGAATGAATGAAGATGAAATGTTAGTTAGGATTCGGAATGACAGAGGATGATTTTTGATGATAACTTTAATCTTTCGAAACCATAGGTGACAGGAAAGCAAGAAGCTGGAAGAGAATTCCACGAGCAAGAATGGATTAGCTCATCAGCAGTGAAAGAAATTGGAGAATTTTCTTCTTAATTATTTTAATTAACTTTTGTTGCTGTTTTTAGAGTGCCCACAACTGCTGTTGTTGTTGTTGTTGTATTTTTACCAATTAGGCTAACAATTCTTCCGTATTTAAAAATATGTTTTTTTTTGTTTTTTTTGTTTTTTTACTCACAGCAAAGAAAAAAATTACACAACGTGATTCTAATTTCTCATCATCACTGATATTATGTGCGCTGAAGCAAAATGAAAAATTATTTATCCTACTCCGTGAGATTTTTTCTTATGAAAATAAAAGAAATTTGTATCTAATTTTTTTCCCTCGGAAAATATAATTTCTTTAAATATGACAATAATAATTTTTCCTAAAAATACATAATACTTAATACAAAATAAAAATAGACATAATTGATTTTTTCTTAATTTATTTTACATGTGACAGTATTCGAGAATTTTATATGTGACTGTGTTCGAGGATAAACTTATTTTGAAAGTAATGCTTGCTCTGTTTAGAAACCAATCTTTGTTATGGGGTAAATAAGATACCCCCGGTAACACAAATAAACTATGCAAGACGTCTTAAATAAAGAACTCTGTGTCAGATTTCCGTGAGATTAACTGACAGAGTTTTGTGTCCTTTAGAGTACCGTTATAATCAGTCGAGACATAATATTAAAACCGTTAGTAGCTGGTTATAACAGTGGGGACCAACAATCGGATTACTCCTCGGCCTCACTCTCTCAGCTGAGCTGAATTGGAACGACTACATTGATTTAATAGCTAAATCTACTGCCAAGATGTTCAGGTTCCTGTGTCTGGCCAAGAAGTTTTTTCTCATCTGAATCCATCATGCACATATAAAAATCTACTATCCGCCCGTGCATTGAATACTGGTGTCATATATCGTCGGGCGCTTCTGCTGTTCATCTTGGGGTTCTCGATAAAATCCAAAAGAGAATATGCAATGTGGTCGGCCCTGACCAAGTCCTCTCTCTCTCTCTCTCTCTCTCTCTCCCACCCCCGATAAGATGTGGCTTTCCTGTCTCTTCTAAAAATATTTTCACAGATTCTGATCCGACAAGAATTGCTCATTGGTTCCCACGCGAATTTACTCTACTAAATTAGCAACAAGGTCCCACCATTACAACTTGAAAACAATCAAGTGTAAACACAACTTCTACTCTAGTAACTTCTTTTCTCGCACTTCCTACCTGTGGAACTCTCATTCATATTCTTGTTTCCCTGAAAGCTACAGCCTCCAAGAGTTCAAATGCAACGTCAAGCGTCATTTCTTATCTCCTTGACTCCAATCGGTCTTCTCTCTTAACACTTCCTCTCCCTTCTTCAATGTGCCCTGTCCCTTCAGGACGTAGGTGATCATGGCTTTCCACGTCTCCCTATCCCTGGTGGCTCTTAGCACACCTTCACCATGAAACCCTCGTTCCATCATCCACCTGATTAGGTCCTTCAAATATGTTATCCGTTGCTTTCCCCTGTCTCACCTTCACTGTATCTGGCCTGTTAGTATCAGGTTCTCCAAGCCTTTCTTCCTCATTGCATGGTCCAGGAACTTCAGCTGTATCTTCCTGGTGCTCAGTATTAATTTCCTTTTTGTTTCCATCATTTCCAAGACTTCATCATTGCTCACATGCTCGATCCATGATATTCGCAGCATCCTTCTTTAGAACGACATTTCAGATGCTTCCAGTTTTTCCTTCATATCTGATGATATTGTCCTGCATTCACTGCCATATTGAAGAACTGACAACACATAGCAATCCAGTACTCTCTTCCTTGTTTCGAGCGAAATTGTCTTGTTTCTTAATACTTTACTCAACTTCTGGGATGCTTCCTTCGCCATGCCAATTCGCCTTCGGATGTCTGTGTCGCACTTTCCGTGTTCTGTTATAACACTTCCCAGGTATTTAAATTTTTGTACCTGCTTGATTCTGAATTGGCATTCTGATGTGACACATGGTCATTTTATAGTGGGTATTCCCGGCCATATAGCCGAGTCAAAAAATAACTGTCTATTTTTACCGAGTCGTGGTTCTGCCCTTCGGCGGAACCACGACTGGGTTTGTGCTCTCTGCTCGGAAGCAGAGAGCGCCATCTACCGAAGGCAGAGTGCTGACAGTGTCAACAGTAGCAGAGGCAAGTCTACTACGCAGTGACTATATTCACTAGCCTTCCCACGCAAGGCTGGATGTGACACATGGTCATTTTAATGTGGGTATTCCCGGCCATATAGCCGGGCCAAAAATATGTCTGTCTATTTTTACCGAGTCGTGGTTCTACCCTCCGGCGGAACCACGACTGGGTATGTGCTCTCTACTCGGAAGCAGAGAGCGCCCTCTACCGAAGGCAGAGTGCTGACAGTGTCAACAGTAGCAGAGGCAAGTCTGCTACGCAGTGACTATATTCACTAGCCTCCCCACAAAAGGCCGGATGTGACACATGGTCATTATAAAGTGGGGAGTTCCCGGCCATATAGCCGGGCCAAAAATATGTCTGTCTATTTTTACCGAGGCGTGGTTCTACCCTCCGGCGGAACCACGACTGGGTTTGTGCTCTCTGCTCGGAAGCAGAGAGCGCCCTCTACCGAAGGCAGAGTGCTGACAGTGTCAACAGTAGCAGAGGCAAATCTGCTACGCAGTGACTATATTCACTAGCCTCCCCACAAAAGGCCGGATGTGACACATGGTCATTATAAAGTGGGAGTTCCCACCATATAACCGGGCCAAAAATATGTCTGTCTATTCTTACCGAGTCGTGGTTCTGCCCTTCGGCGGAACCACGACTAGGGTTTGTGCTCTCTGCTCGGAAGCAGAGAGCGCCCTCTACCGAAGGCAGAGTGCTGACAGTGTCAACAGTAGCAGAGGCAAGTCTGCTACGCAGTGACTATATTCACTAGCCTCCCCAGAAAAAGGCCGGATGTGACACATGGTCATTTTAAAGTGGGAGTTCCCGGCCATATAGCCGGGCCAAAAATATGTCTGTCTATTTTTACCGAGTCGTGGTTCTACCCACCGGCGGAACCACGACTGGGTTTGTGCTCTCTGCTCGGAAGCAGAGAGCGCCCTCTACCGAAGGCAGAGTGCTGACAGTGTCAACAGTAGCAGAGGCAAGTCTGCTACGCAGTGACTATATTCACTAGCCTCCCCACAAAATGCCGGATGTGACACATGGTCATTTTAAAGTGGGAGTTCCCGGCCATATAGCCGGGCCAAAAATATGTCTGTCTATTTTTACCGAGTCGTGGTTCTACCCACCGGCGGAACCACGACTGGGTTTGTGCTCTCTGCTCGGAAGCAGAGAGCGCCCTCTACCGAAGGCAGAGTGCTGACAGTGTCAACAGTAGCAGAGGCAAGTCTGCTACGCAGTGACTATATTCACTAGCCTCCCCACAAAAGGCCGGATGTGACACATGGTCATTTTAAAGTGGGAGTTCCCGGCCATATAACCGGGCCAAAAATATGTCTGTCTATTCTTACCGAGTCTTGGTTCTGCCCTCCGGCGGAACTACGACTGGGCTTGTGCTCTCTGCTCGGAAGCAGAGAGCGCCCTCTACCGAAGGCAGAGTGCTGACAGTGTCAACAGTAGCAGAGGCAAGTCTGCTACGCAGTGACTATATTCACTAGCCTCCCCACAAAAGGCCGGATGTGACACATGGTCATTTTAAAGTGGGAGTTCCCGGCCATATAGCCGGGCCAAAAATATGTCTGTCTATTTTTACCGAGTCGTGGTTCTGCCCTCCGGCGGAACCACGACTGGGTTTGTGCTCTCTGCTCGGAAGCAGAGAGCGCCCTCTACCGAAGGCAGAGTGCTGACAGTGTCAACAGTAGCAGAGGCAAATCTGCTATGCAGTGACTATATTCACTAGCCTTCCCACGCAAGGCTGGATGTGACACATGGTCATTTTATTGTGGGTATTCCCGGCCATATAGCCGGGCCAAAAATATGTCTGTCTATTTTTACCGAGTCGTGGTTCTACCCTCCGGCGGAACCACGACTGGGTTTGTGCTCTCTGCTCGGAAGCAGAGAGCGCCCTCTACCGAAGGCAGAGTGATGACAGTGTCAACAGTAGCAGAGGCAAGTCTGCTACGCAGTGACTCCTCACTTAGAGTTGGTAGCCATATTATAAAGGTGTTAGACGAGTCCATTTGTAGGTACTTCCCCACAATATTAACTAAACAGAGTAACAAATTCGTAACAAGTAAATATGTTCAAAAAGAAAATGTATGTAGTTAATAAATTCGTAATAGTTAAATGTACAGAGAAATAGTAGTAAGGACTGAAATGAATCTAGGGCAAATATTTGATTGTAGAATAATATGTATATGTAGAAATATTAGCAGTTACTAATAAAATATGTGTTTCTTTCCTTTTTATGGCCGGCGAAATAGTGAAAATGAAGGTGAAGCAATAAAAGAAATTGTACTTATCGGACTTTAGTTTTTAGGAGTCAGTTAAAGTATCTTTGTTGTTGCCGTAGTCGTCGTCTGCTTTGTTGAGGATGTAGAAGAAGAAGTAAAAAAAATTAGCGTGATTGAAGAAGGAGAACGAATTAGTGAGGCGAAATTACGTCTCGGTCAGGCATGAAATTTCCTTTGTTACATTTTAGCGTGTCGTCTCCCTCTCTCTGCTCATTTTGACTGTGTTTTTGTCGGTCACGAGACATGATTAAGTAGTGAAATCTAGTCATGTGATTGGTTCGAACCCCGTACCAATTTTTTAGGTTTTAAGAAAATTTGACCTGGGTCATAGGTTAATTTGCTATTTCCTATCCAATCAGAATTCAGAATCTTAATTTTCACACCGACTTGTGAAATTTGCCTTGATCTAGGTCTTTTCAAAATGTTTTCAGTCATTCTGATTCGATTTTGCCAGTGTGCAATTTTACATTTTGCGTTTCAGTTAATTGATAGGATGATATAAGATTTGTATCCTATACAAGGATTTGTCATCGGAGGCCACAATTTGAACAAAATAAGAGACGCAGATGATACAGTGCTAACTGCAGACACGGAAATGAAACTACAAGACCACCTACAGAAGGTAGCTGAAGAGAGTGACAAAAAAAGACTACAAATAAACAGCAAGAAAACCGAATTCATGGCCAAATACAGGTGGGTGATACTGAAATCAAGCAGGTACAAAAATTTAAATACCTGGAAAGTGTTCTAACAAAAGATGAAAAGTGAGACACAGAGATCCGAAGGCGACTTGGCATGACAAAGAACGCGTTCCAGAAACTGAGTAGAGTATTAAGACACAGGAAACTTTTACAAGAAAAAAAGGAGAATACCAGATTGCTATGTGATGTCAGTTCTTCAATATGGCAGTGAATGTTGGACAATATGATCAAAGATGAATGAACAACTTAAAGTAATTGAAATGTGATTCTACAGAAGGATGCTATGGATATTATGGACCTAGAATGTGAACAATGGTGTGATGTTGGAATGAATGGAAACAGAAAGGAAATTAATATTGAGCATCAGGAGGAGGCAACTAAAATTCCTGGGACATGCAATGAGGAAGGAGGGCTTGGAGAATTTGATACGAACAGGCCAGATAGAGGGGAAAAGAGACATTGAAAAACAGCGAAGATCATATTCGAAGGTTCTGAGTAGGTGGATGGCAGAACGAGGGCTGCGAGATGTTACAGGAGAAAGCGTTCTAAGAGCCACCAGGGTTAGGAAGACGTGAAAGACCATGATCGCCTACGTTCTGAAAGGACAAGGCACATAGAATAAGAAAAAGATCTTATAAACTATTTCACAATACATTTGTTAAGTATTTGTAATCAACCTGACTCGATGACAGAAACAACACCTGAAAGAGCTTAAATTACTTTCATGAGAAAAATTGGTGGATTTTTGTAATAAGTGAGATGTTTCAACGGAGAGGAGAAAAAACAGTTAAATAGAATTGAGAAGATAGCGATATCAGTTGAAAAATAATCTTTGGCGCCAATGGGACATTCTGTGCTTGTATTAAATTCAAATCATTCAGCGATGGGGAGTGCTGAATTCTCACTATCATGTATTTTAAATCAGTTTAGTTGTTGTCATTCTTCCAGGTCCTATGCTTTGTGTTATATTCACAACATTAAAATAAAAAAAAATTACAAAAATGTTGAGCAAATCAACATAATAAGCAGTGTTACAAGCAAATAATCTGTAATCCCCAAGAAAGATTAAAATTAGGCTCGCAAATTATTTCTACAGTAGTGAATTCCATCTTCATTGGATAACCTACAAGTTTGACCTTGTGCCAGAGTAAGCTAAATTAACAATTAAGCAACTGTCATTGAAAAAGAAAAAGAAGGATATGTACCAGATGTACGATTTTAATTCAAGCAATAAACGCAGCGTGCTGCTGAAGTAATGAGCTAGGCAAATATTTCTAACCAAGCACGTCCAGACATGTTTAAACTTCCGCTTTCTTGAGATGGCAACCAAGTGTGTTATTCGTTGCCAAATAGTAGAGGAAGTTGTACGTGTTCGTGTTATAATACTGACGAAAATAAGTGAAAGGAATATGGAAATGGATAGCAGATCAGGAACTGGGGAAAAATAATAAGTAGACAAAATTTACTTCGAGCTACAAAGGATGAGAAGTAGTGGAGAGTTATGATTCCTTACGCGCTGAAGAATTGAACGATACGTGCACGCTGCCTTGTTCTGAAGCTAATTCTAATTAATATGAATTTTATTTGCCAAAACTGGAAAAAAAATTGTGCTCCATTATGAAGTCTGGTAAAAAGTAATGTCTCTGTCTTCTTATAATGTTTAATAGGCTTATGGAATGTTTACGTTACATTCAATATCCATAAGTATATTTATTACCTAAACAAAAGCGATCAGCACCATCATCACTACCAATATGAACAACAATTTCCTCTTCTTTCACTTTTATTTCCTAAACGTCATCTGCTTTCCCGCCATTCGTTCTCATTATCAAGGTCTTCCATTAAGCAGCCGACAGACATAGATAATTCGTCTCTGTTTAGAAGAACGCTCCAATAAAGACGACAGCTTAAGTAAATGAAATAGGTACGAAAAATGGGGGAAAATTAAGAAATGCCAGAAAAGAATGTCGGGAACGATGTTTGTAGAATTAGCGGAATAAGACTTGATTGAAAAGTGGAGAAGGAGAGAGAAATAAAGATTTAGGGAAATAACGGAAAGGGAAGAAAAGAAAAAGGACGTAGTAATTTATTTTGCATACGAGACAAAACATTAGGAAAAAAACAATACCAGTGAAAGTGGTTATAGGAATGGCCGAATGAAAAATTATGTACAATTTTTATATTCGTTAACTCCTTCAAAACGGAAAAATGTTAAGATGCTGGAAAAACTTAATAAAATCTTCCTTGTCGGCCGTTTTAATAATAATAATTATACATATATATATACATATATATATATATATAGTCACCCGCAGACGGATCTGTTTCGCTGTATCACAGCTTATCAGTACGGTTAGACTCCGATTGCTTTTAACCCAGGCTACCTCTAGGCTATAGGCGCTCGATAGAAGAAGACAGACTTTTTAGCCTATACATTATCATTATACACGCCCAATAGCTCATTCCGTAATATATATATATATATATATATATATATATATATATATATATAGGAAAGAATATTAAAACGTTTTGAGTTTTAAAATGTGTTTTTTTTTTTACAGTATTTGTTTATTTCTACTATTATATTTTATATTTCAGACCGCCCTCGGTCCTTCATCAGAAACAAATGATTTTAAAATTTGAATTAGTAACGTATTTCGCGAGATTTCGCGAGAGCGTCAGTGAAGAGTTTGTTTACATCACGTGACGCATTTGTTTACATCACGTGACGCGTTTGTGGAGAGAGTTTTTGTTTTTACATCAAGTGACGTTGAAAGCGACAGATTTTTTTAAAATTATGCTTGTAAACGTAAAAGTATCTTTAATAATGCTTGTAAATTTGTTTTAGATAAAAGAATATATATATATATATATAGTGTTTTACTTGTTTCCGAATAGATGGTATAACTGGACGATTGTTTGATTTAATCCAGTCATTCCTCCCTTTCAAATCGCGTAATGAAAGTCGGATTGAACGGACATGCCTCCCGATAGTATCATAAGAAGGCGAGTGTCCCTCGAGGCTCTATTCTAGGTCCTACGTTTTTTCTTGTCTTCATCAACGATCTCTCCGATGTAATCAGATCCCAAGTAGGCATTTATGTTGACGACACCACCATATACTCTCGTCTCGATCAGAAATCCGCTGAGGCTGACAAAGCGAACCTCGCTGCTGAGCTTGAAAAAGACCTCCAATCTGTGGTTGACTGGGATAAGAAATGAATCGTGAATTTTAATGCTTCCAAAACGAAGCAGTTATCTGTTAATCACCATAGACAATCGCTCCAACCCCCATTAGCATGGATCGAGCTAATCTTCCTGAAAGCAAATCACTGCGTCCCCTTGTCCTAACTCTCACATCAGACCTCAAGTGGAATGACTACATCGAATCTATAGCTAAATCTGCTGCTAAGAAGATTGGTCCACTATGTAGGGCCAGGAAGTTTTCCTGTTCGAATCCATCCTGCACATACATAAATCTACCATCCGCCCGTGTATTAAATACTGCTGTCACATCTGGTCGAGTGTCCCTGTTATTCACTTCGGAGTTCTTGACAAGATCCAACGGAGAATCGGCAATGTGATCGATCCCGACTTGGTAGCTCAGCTGCAGTCACTTTCTCACCGGCGTAATGTGGTTTCCCTGTGTCTCTTCTACAAATACTTACACGGCTTCTTCCCCGATGATATTAGCTCTCTGATGACCCCTTTGCATGAATTTATTCGAGCTACTAGACTGACAACTAGGTCCCACCCTGTTACAGAGAAACCAATAAAATGTAACCGCAACTTCTACTCTAATAGCTTCTTTTTTCGCATTTCCCGCCTGTTGAATTCCCTTTCGTATACTTGCTTCCGTGACAGCTACAAACTCCAAGAATTTAAATGTAAGGTCAATTGCCATCTCCTATCTCTCTGACTCGCAACCTTTCTCTCATGTTCTTTTCTCCTCCCACTCTACTCTCATCAGATCTCTTAACACCAGTATTCTCATTCTTCCCTTACCTATTCTCTGACACCTCTATAACCTTTTCCTTTTTCTCATCCCTTTCCTCTTATGTCACCCCCTGCGCACCAGTGGCAGTAAAACTGCCTTGCTTGGAGTGAAGAGAATATAAAAAAGATTAAAAAGAAAACTTTCATTTTATTAGTCAATGTCCTGTTTTTCTTTTGTTTTTTTTTATAAGCGTTTCACCCCGAGCAAGGCATGTCACTGCCACTACTGCGCAGGGGGCTACGTAGAGTAGAGAAAGGATGATTAAATATAGGAAATGTCAGAGGGTGGGTGATAGGCGGGTAAGGATACTGAGAATGAGGGTTGGGTAGATGAGAATGTTGTGAGAATAGTTGGGAGTTAGGGTGATAGGAGGTGTCTATTGACCCTACATTTAAACACCTGGAGATTGTAACTGTCGGGAAAGCAGACTTGTGGAAGGGAGTTCCACAGGTGGGAAGCGCGAGAAAAGAAGCTGTTGGAGTAGAATTTACGGTTACATCTTATTTGTTTAACTGTAAAAGGGTGGGACCTAGTTGCTAATCTAGTATCTCGTGTAAATTCGTGCTTAGGCGGCACCAGTGATCTAAGCTCATCGGAGCAGAAGCCATGAAAGTACTTGTAGAAGGACATAAAATAATGTTATTTAAAATTTCCTTATAAATTAATCCTTTTGCCCGCTTTTATTTAAAACGTGAAACAAATGCCACTCAATAACGGTTTTTCTAACCATCATATAGATTACCATATTTTTCTTTCCAAGTTAACCAATAGCAACATCAAGTATACAGAAAGGAAAAGACAATAACATTAATATTTTCTACAAATGCAGTGTAATTATAAGCAAAATGAATCTTCACTTAGAAATATTATAAAGAAATTTTGCTACAGTTGGAATAAAAAAGCAAATAAATTAAATTATCTATTTTGCAAAATTTAATAATGTTAACATCATTGTCAAAAGTAATAATGACCTGCAAGATCTAAATTACAAATATTATTTACGACTTTACATGTTTAAAGAACTGATCAATCAAATACGTAAATAATTATAGGGGCTATAACAATAAGACTCACGTTACATCTCTCTGATCATAGCTCAATTAAGTCTCATTTAAATACACACAGAGACCTATCCAACCCTGTAACATATTCGTTGATAATGAAAATATAATAACATCATCCACATATAAAAAATGGTTAAAAATATTGGAAGCATTTTTAATCATAAAAAAGAAAAGCCAACACTCAATAATATCAACTATGAACACGGCTTCAATATGCTCACTGTGTTTGAATTATGAACATTCCTATGACTCTGCACACGTACACAAAGCAATTTATATATTCAATTAAAAGTAAGTAAAATAAATTTATGCTTTATAATGGCTAAAAGTATAACCGAAATCGATTAAAGAAATAAAACATTCGGACAATTTTCATATAATTTATGTTCTGAAAAAAAAAACATTATATGATCACATATAAAATTTTATAAAAAAACATAACTACATCACCTTGTCTGTCACTACATATGTGTATGGGGATATAGGTGTGTGTGTGTGTGTGTGTGTTTTAATATATGAGTATTTTCTGTGTATATTAAGGTTAGTATACTTGCTTGAATATGTGTTAGTATGAATTATATACGAATAAATCCCGTCTTCATAAATATGTCTGTGACTGTACGAACACAATATTTACATGTGAATATAGATGGATGTGTGTTTGTGTGTATGTGTAGGTATACGCACAGATGCATTTATATGTACATATTGGAAAGTATAGACATATGTGTATGTAGATATAAGTGTGTATACTTAAGTGTGTCAATATGTAGGGCTATTTATGTATACGTATTCATGCGCTTGTGAGTGGGCGTGTAATGAGTTTATGGTCACTACTTCAGCCCGGCCTTATAAATCCCAACCAAGATAAGACCAAAATCTCGGTTCTGGATTATGTTACTTGATTTCCATTTCATTGTAAAAAAAATGTTTATTCCGAGAAAATATTTGTACTAACTGGAATGAATATAGTGTGGTCTGATGAAATGAGATGATTAAGCTCGTAGAAATGAATTATAATTTATAACCACTCTAAATGAGGTTTTCCTATATATATATACCTAAGTATTTATAATAGATTCAAAACACCTAAGTCCCTATTTAGTTAAATAGGGACTTAGGTGTTTTGAATCTTTATAAATATTTCAATAGTTAAACATTTTTTAGATACACTTAAAAAATTTTCTTTAAAAGAACATTTATAAGTATTATTAAAGATAGGTTTACGTTTACAAATATTTAAAAATTCTGTCGCTTTCTGCGTCACGTGACGTAAACAATCTCTCGGACGAACGCTCTTCGCGAAAACGTTTCTAATTTAAATTTTAAAATTATTTGTTTCTGATGAAAGGCCGAGGACGGTCTGAAATATCAAATATAGTAAAAGAAATAAATAAATACTGTCAAAAAAATACATTTTTAAACTTACAACTTTTTAGTAGTTTTTTCCTATACATATTATTAAGACAGTATACGTGGATCATCACTATGTTATATATATATATATATATATATATATATATATATATAGAGAGAGAGAGAGAGAGAGAGAGGGGAACACAAAACATAATTAAATGATTATAAATACGGAATTTATTTGTTATTTTTATAATTGCCACATTCATATCTATGATGAATAAATAATCATCTTTTATAAATAATTATATATAACAATAATAATAATAATTATTATTATTATTATTATTATTATTATTATTATTTGTTCATCAATGGTCTGAACAAGTCAGTCGTAAAAATTGCTAAAATAAATTCTGTAGTCATAACCGTTTAATTATATGTTGAGTTTTCCTCTCAATATATTTTCTCTGGGTAATCACAAATGAGTTCCCAATTTTTATCTAATTCATATTTTATATTGATTAGATAAAACCTTTTTGCTTATCCTCTCCATTTTCACGTGTTGCCGTTTTCTCTCTCTTATATAATATATGTATTTGTGAAAAAAAATATAAAGAACTGATACCAGGACAGTTATGCTGACAATAATTTTTCTGATGGCAAATCGTAGTGTCGGGTTTTACAATTGGTTTTCCATCATTTTTCGTATTAAAGATTTTCCAAAGGATTCATTGATTATGAAGAAACAGGGAAATTACAACACCTTAAAAAATATTTTTGGTGACAATTTGAAACCTTTAAATGATTTCGTATTTTGTAATTTGTTTATATTGATCCATTTTTAGAGCAAACCTTTTTGTGTGTGTTTTGAAACACTGTTTTTTGAAACACTGTTTTTTGAAACACTGTTTTTTGAAACACTGTTTTGATGCATAAAGTTGATTCTAAAGATAATTATTCTAGAAAAGCCTGTGATTTTTGATAACCTTTTTTTTATTTAATATGAATAACTTCTATAGTTTTTACAATTGTTTAACATTACATATTTTTCTTATATCTTTGTTTTTCCCTATCACGTGTTTCCGTATATCAATCTGTTCATTAATATGATACTTGAAGTCTTGGGCATGACAACAAACTACATCCAGCAGCAAGGCCTCTGATTGGGAGGTTGTGAGGAGCATGGAACCACCTCTTAATTGCTGTTGATCCCAGCTCCACCCTGACCCAGGGTGGTAGCACCTGGTAGGGTCCCAGCTCTGAGCTAATAGTTCATCACCAAACTGTGGTCAAAACACAATGAATGTGTAAAAATAGACTTTTATAGTAAACTTTCCAGGAATATATTTTTGAAGAAAAAAAATATTACCAGCAATACATTTTTGAAGGAAAATAAAATATTACCAGCAATACATTTTGGAAGAAAAAAAATATTACCAGCAATACATTTTTGAAGAAAAAAAATATTACCAGTAATATATTTTTGAAGAAAAATAAAATATTACCAGCAATACATTTTAAAGGGAAAACTATTACCAGCAATACATTTTGAAGAAAAAAATATTACCAGCAATACATTTTTGAAGAAAAAAATATTACCAGCAATACATTTTTGAAGAAAAAAAAATATTACCAGCAATACATTTTTGAAGGAAAATAAAATATTACCAGCAATACATTTTAAAGGGAAAAATATTACCAGCAATACAGTTTTGAAGAAAAAAAATATTACCAGCAATACATTTTTGAAGAAAAAAATATTACCAGCAATATATTTTTGAAGAAAAATAAAATATTACCAGCAATACATTTTAAAGGGAAAACTATTACCAGCAATACATTTTGAAGAAAAAAAATATTACCAGCAATACATTTTAAAGGGAAAAATATTACCAGCAATACAGTTTTGAAGAAAAAAAATATTACCAGCAATACATTTTTGAAGAAAAAAAATATTACCAGCAATATATTTTTGAAGAAAAATAAAATATTACCAGCAATACATTTTAAAGGGAAAACTATTACCAGCAATACATTTTTGAAGAAAAAAAAATATTACCAGCAATATATTTTTGAAGGAAAATAAAATATTACCAGCAATACATTTTTGTAGGAAAATAAAATATTACCAGCAATACATTTTTGAAGAAAAATAAAATATTACCAGAAATACATTTTTGAAGAAAAATAAAATATTACCAGAAATACATTTTTGAAGAAAAATAAAATATTACCAGCAATACATTTTTGAAGAAAAATAAAATATTACCAGCAATACATTTTAAACGGAAAAATATTACCAGCAATACATTTTTGAAGGAAAATAAAATCTTACCAGCAATACATTTTTGAAGAAAAATAAAATATTACCAGCAATACATCTGACTTTCATCAAAACCACTTTATTAAAATAAACCAAAGAAAGCTGTTCTACAAACTTATTTTTTTACAAAGATAGAATATATCCTATTCATACAAATCTATTGTAAAAAATCTTTTCGGTATCGAAAACCCCCTTGAGGTTGATATGCTGTAAAACAAACCAATGGCACATGAGTCTAAGAGAATGAGTGAGAGCTGCCGTTGTATATTCTATTAGTGAATGCTAACTCGTTTCTACTTGAACTTGTTAAACAATTTTGTCTCTTAAAATAAAAATTAATTTTCAACGGTTATATTGTTGTTTTTTATACTTAACATGTGAAATATTAATTCTAACATCACTTCAAGCTTGAATAATCTTGAATATCGTCTCTTGTTCTTGCCATTTAATTGGCTCAACGACTTTTGCAATATTGGGATGACGATTTATTTTCTTGATTTATGCGTCGATAGCATCACTCGACATGGTTTTCTGGCTCGCAGAATATTTAAAAGCACTCGTAAATAGGATGACCAGAGAGCTATTGAAAATGAAAGTTCCGTCATGCATTCGTTTGAACATTTTCCTATATAAGTCGATTAAAATATTCAGTAACACTTCACTCGCTTAGCTCATTTAATTTTGTTAACTTTTTATTTTGATTAAATCTGAAAAATGTTAATCTCTCACATTTTAAATCAGGATCACATGAATGTTTAATACTCATTTAACATTAGCGCCATCGTACAAAACTTTTTCTGCGGTACTTTTTTTTAAATATCGCAATTTGTTGCATTAATTCTATTTTGCATAAAGTTGATAAATGTAACCTTCATGAAAAATAAGACGACCACCTCGTTGGCATTTTAAAAGAAAATAAAAACGGTTCTTTTTCTAAGAGTAAAGATTTTTAATGAGAGTTAGTGATTTTTTTTTAAATTTTGAAATGTCTCTCACTAGCCCAGCTTCATATGTTACGGTACAGCAAGCTGGTCTTTATTATGACATGTAAGCCTACGAGAGAGTGTGATGGTTTTATAATCTAAATAGGATACTTTATTGAGCGAGTTTCTTTATACTTTCAACAAGAAGGTAAGGAAAACTAATCCCCTATTCCTCTCTCTTTTTTTCTCTCTCTCCCTCTCTCTCTCTCTCTCTCTCTCTCTCTCTCTCTCGCTATATATATATATATATATATATATATATATATATATATATATCAGTCACTTAAGTGTCATACGTGATACACGCTTTAGGCGATCATGACTGCCAACTCGTTTCTACTTATTAAACAGTTTGTCTCTTGAAATAAAAATAAATTTTCAACGATTATATTGTTGTTGTTATTTTTATAGTTAATTATAATTTTAGATTATAAAACCACCACTCTATCTCATCCCAATAGCAAAATAACTCGTCATCCCAATATAGAAAAAGTTGTTGAGCCTTTCGAAAGAGGAATGAGTGACTAGGCAGTAGATTATTCCGGAGTAGGATGACATTGCTTTCTGCGGTAGACTGGTTGCCAGTCAAGGCTATAGAACCCAGTCTGTCCTATTATGTAACCAATAACTGGAGGAAAATGACAGAATAATAAGGGTATGTGTGCGTAAGTGAATGCAACTGGTATTCGAATTCGGCTCCTCGATTTGTCGTTCCGAGTCGATATCCACTGCAGAACGACGCACATATATACAAAATGAATAATGAACGAAGAAAATAATTACAACGTTGAAAGCATTTATTTAAACCAGTGGTCAATATAAAAACAGCGCTATGAATATTTATTATTAAGTATTACGTTAGAGCATTTGAAAATTATAAACTACTACAACATTGTACATTTTGTTTCGACATTGAAAGAACAATCTTTCCTCAGGTAGTTAACAATGATGGTAATAAACGTTTTATTTTTTTTAATATTCTTTTAAAAGGAATTCAGTCAGTTAAGTGTTATACGTGATACACGCTTTGGGCTTTTGATCGAAAGAGACATGACAGACTGAGCAGAAGATTATCCCACAATAGGCTGCCATTGCTTTCTTCAGTAGACTGGTTGCAAGCCAAGGCTATAAAACCCAATCTGTCTGTTATTTAGCCCATAACTGGAGGAAAGTGATGAAGTAACACCTTTCCCAAGGGGAATTTGCGCGTAAGTGAATGCAAGGAATTTAACTGGAATTCGAACTCGTCTACCCGATTTCTCGTTTCGAGCCGATATCCGCTGCACCACAACGCACATAATACTCCCCTTTATAATTTAGATTTATTCCGTATGAGGTAAAAAGATATTAAAAATGGGGAAAGAAAGAGGAAAGAGTAGATTAGAAAATAAGAAGAGAAACCAAGAAAAGAAAAAGAAAGAGAAGTATTGTTCTTAAAAGAATTTTTCTAACATAATAATCAATAATATATATATATATATATATATATATATATATATATATATATATATATATATATATAAATTTGTTATACAATTGGAAAATAAAAATATATTACTACACGGAAATTTATATGATTCGAGATTTTTATCTCGTCATCAAGCAATGTTAGATGGTAAATGTTTTTCATTTAAATACAAAAAACAATACGTTTGTTAGTTATAGATGTTGTGAGACATAAAATTTAAGTATGTGTTTTTTTTTGTTTGTTTTTGTTTTTATTACCCTTCTCATAGAAACATAGAAATTTCCGTGTAGCAATATATTTTAAATTAAAAAGCAATTTAATTATATAATATATTATGCTCTACAATAATTATTGTATTGAGCACTTTTAAAACAAGTAAGTGCCAGAGAACTCAAAATCATATAACCTTGAGTCCTCTTTACGTGGAGTTATATATGTATATTATGACGGATCGAAGTTAGCAATAAATAAAACAGTGTTATTAGCGAAATTTTATGGATTTCACTATTGGATCATGTTATTTGAGTCATGGGCAATAATGTGTGAAAAATAATATCGCTCAAATGTTCGCCAAAGCTTCGGCGGTACACCTATACTCGATGGTCAAAGTTTTTTATGACATCTCTGCATATTATTCTCTTCGATCTTACCAATATGTATTATTATCTCGTCTTTCAGCTGTTGAATTGTTGTTGGCATAGACCTTCTTTTTGAGATGACCTCAAAGGAATAAATCTAAAAGTGTCAAGTCGAACGTTCGTAGTGGCCAATTGGCTTCACTGTTTCGAGAGATGATGTGACCTGGGAACTTCCCCTTCAATAAAGCTATTGTTGCATTGGTTGTGTAGCATGTGGCGCCGTCGAGTGGGAACCACAAATCTTCGACATTCATAGCCATAAAAATTTGGTTATCGTGGCACGGAATCGCTCGCCTGTCACCGTAACAGAAATCCTGGCATTATTTTCGAAGAAATGCGTCCTAATGATTCCGCTAGCAACAAATGCACACCAAAGAGTGACTCTTTGTGGATACAGTTGCTTTTTAACAATCTACTTCGGATTTTCATCAAAGCAAGTCCGACAATCCTGCTTATTAACGAGTCAATCAAAATGAAAATGAGCTTCGACGAAGTGCCCGAAATTCATTTTTTTAAACTTCCATTTTCGTGGAAGGCTTCGATAACTTTAACACGTTGTTCGATTTTTAATCTTTCTATGGTTGGAATTACCAAAGACTGAATTATTGAATCTGAAAGAAATTGAAAAAAAAATTATTACACTTTTAAATTTAATTCATATTAAAAATTGGTCCATGTTATTGGAACACTCTTTATATATATATATATATATATATATATATGAGTATGGGTGTGCGTGTGTGGGTGTATCTCTCAATACATGTATATATAAATACATTTACTCTGCATACTATCATATATGTATTGGCGCATATTTTCTATCCTT
Source organism: Ascarosepion bandense (assembly GCA_037127315.1). Classification (NCBI taxonomy): domain Eukaryota; kingdom Metazoa; phylum Mollusca; class Cephalopoda; order Sepiida; family Sepiidae; genus Ascarosepion; species Ascarosepion bandense. The sequence continues at coordinate 1,058,741 of JBBBDQ010001293.1, forward strand.
TTTCTGCATATTGATATCACATTTATTAAAATCAATGTCACTGTCAATCGATCGATAGCCTACTCTCGGTTAAGATCTATGACTTGTTTCTGCATGTTATCGTCATGTAGTCAGCGAAACACTCTACAAAATACATTGTCTGAAAGCTAAGATTCCTTGGAAAAGCAATTGAATATAGAATTTGATATTTACAGAAAGGCTTTCGCTGGCTTCCACGAAGTTCTTGAAAGAAACATTTCTTAACGCCGGTATTTATTATATTTTTTTAAATATATTTTCCATACATATATATATATATATATATATATATATATATATAATTTTGATTAAAAACGACGTTTTTATTTTGATTTGTGCGTTTTTTCTCTCTCAGCTACATGAGAGTGACACGTATTCTCGTCGACAGAACGAGATTCACAACGAGAGAAACAAAACTAAAAATATGAACTGTAGTGAAATCAGTAATTTAGTTTTTTCATTAAAATCGAATTGTTGGTCAATTAAAACATGTTTCTTTTTTTTTTGCGGGGGTAACACATTATCTAATGAAAATTACAAAATTCTTCTGCGTGGGTACTGTTTAATGCAGTACTTCTACAGCTATGACATTTTTTGCTAAATATTCAGTCAGTCAAATGTGTTATACACGCTTGGGTGAACATGTCTTATAATAGACATGACTGACTGAGCAGAAGATTATCCCGCAGTAGGTTGCAATTACTTTCTGTGGTAGACTGGTTGCTAGCCAAGACTATAGAAACCAATCTGTTCTGTTATTTAACCTATAACTGGAGGGAAGAGACGGGTTAATATCTTTTGCAAGGGTATTTGCGCGTATGTGATTGCAATGAATTCAACTGGAATTTCAACACGGTTTCCCGATTACTCATTCCGAGCTGATATCCACTCCACCACAACGCACATTCACTCAGTACAAGGCCCAAATGTCACTCAAGAAAGAGGGTTACTAAATGCGGTTGTTTTATGGACATAGGAGGAAGCAGTAAAGGATAATCAAGAAGATATGTACGATATGTAACGTTTGACATTAGATTTAAAGTGGGAAACATCCTTTCCGGGATCGATCACACTACAGACTTTCCGTTGGATTTGGTCAAGGACCCCTAGGTGGATAGCAGGAGCACCCGACCTGATATGCCAGCAGTATTGAATGCACAGGCGGATGGTAGATTTATATATGTGCAGGATTGTTTCGGACAGGAAAAACATCCTGGCTCTACACGGAGAACCGACTTTTTGATTTTCTGCAACTTTTTCCGCCATGAACTATATTTAAGTTTATCATTCCTCTATACAATGAATATCTTGTCTTATACTTCTGATACTAAGACGAATCTAAAACGTTATTAGTCCTGGCCCGTCAACACTGCTTCAGTCACTTTTCCAGGGAGGTAATGTAGCAGCCGAGTGGTTCGATTTCTGACCATGAAGCTCGGGTTCGAATCTCCCCAGGGTCTATTCATCAGGAAGGTGACTTCTTGAAGTCATCGGATTGAAGAAGGCGATCCCAGTCTGCAGCAACTTTGGAAACTGCCTGAAAACCATACCATGGTTTGACCCAAGCCTTAAAAGTGAAATTAGGTAGACAGTTTCCTTTGAGGAGTAGTCGATGGAAGGGATAACTCAAAATCACAAGTCATCGTGACCGAGGGTTTGAGCGTCCTGACCTTTTTCAGACTGTTGTTTACGCTAGATAAACGGCTCTCTCCCAGAAACTGTAACTAAGGTTCGCTCAGCATAGTTGCAGTATAAACCACAGGTGAGATCTGTGGGTGCTGAACAAACACAAGTGTACCTGAACAGGCATCTGCAATTGGGATAGCTAGTCGCCGTGGTAGACAGATATACTTGAATACGAATAGCCCGTCATAAACATATGTACTTTTTCTATAAATATTTTCATAATAATCTTTCTGATGAGCTTTTATTTTAGATGCCTGAGCTTTATGAATTTTTTAATTGAAGTGTCTACAAAGTCTTATACGTTTACAGTTCGTATATAAACGTTGGTTCTATATCAACGGTTTCTTCTATCACACATCTCGCTTATGAAAATCTCTTCCGGTTTATTTTTTATCATTTTTAAATTTTTTTTTTTTTTAATCGTTTCCCCCATGCGTGATCTAGGCGAATCTTTACCCGGTCGTAATCACTCCGTAGGCCTCACAGTAAAAATCGGTCTTGTGACATATTTTGCCTTTATGAGGAGGCTCGAGAAAATATCGAGAAAGAAAATTTCTTGGGAAACATAGAAAAAGTGATGAACTGCTATATGATATCTGATTTTTTATATTTTTGTGGTTGATGGGCAATTTCTTCAAACGCAGAAGAACTGATATTACATTTAAGCATTATACTCGTAGAGTGGGTATATTAACTGCGCCGTCATTGACCTGCTTTTCTGAAACGGAAGCAAATTAAACACATTTTATTCGGGACAAGAAGACAAACAAACTCATATAAAAATAAATGTTTACTCATTTAATTTGAAACATTTATAGGAGAATATTAATTATGTCATTAAATTCATATCAAAATTGACACAATACGCGAAGGCAGTGAGAAAATACACGAAAGAAGATGTCGGACATTTTCAATTCTGCGCAAAATATTAACATCCCACCTCCTACCACATGTATAAAATTCTGTTTTACGTGCTTTTTATCACTGTAGCTAAAAATTAAATGCTGGACAAACTTCTTTCTGTTTAAAAAATGACGCCAGAGATGTGTTTTTTTCTGAAGAATGCTAGGAACAGGTAAGCAATGGCAAGGACTTAAGGAAAATGGTAACAAGAAGAAATATACTTACATTCAGAAGGAATCGTTTCGATTTTTTTTTAATAGTTTCACTCCAAGAAAGGCGGTATCGTCGATTATGAGCAGGGGGGCTACATAAGAGAGTAAAAGTTTCGACAGGAAGAGAGTAAAGAGAAAGATGAATCAGTTACAGGGGTTGTCAGAGAAAGGGCAAGAGAAGGATGGGAACACAGGTGTGAAGACACTTACGAAGGTAGAGAGAAAGGAAAAGAACAAGATATACGGGGTGATGTAGAAAGGACGAGAGAAAGACTGGAGTCAAGTTGATAAGAGATGGGAATTGACATTGCATTTAAATTTCTACAGGTTATGAAGAAAGAAGCCTAAAATTTATAAACTTGCAGAAGACGTTGAAGGCAAGATAAGCCAAGTGAAATAAATAGAAAAGGTACGAAGACGGACAATAAAGGTCAATGATATCTTAGAGTAACAAAACACAGATTGTTGTGGAGAGACATGATCGGCTATATTCTAAAAGAACTGATTCTAGAAAAGAAGGTTTTCGTAAATTAAACAACATTAATTGATTATTTAACTAAACTTTTTGTTTTTCTTTTCTACTTATTTACGTACTGTGTCTCCTTGAAACGTAAGCTATCAAGGCTCTCCACAATTTAATCTCCTTTGTAGCTCTTAATAAATTTGGCCTTTTCGTTATTTCTTCTAAAACCCATTTCGCTATTCATTTAGTCATGCTCATCAAGTATATTATGTGCTGTTTTTCTGTGTGCCTCTGAACTCAATATCTTGTGAGTATAAAATTTTCCAAGCTTTCTTTCCTCATAATATACACTAGAAGTGTCTGTTTGATGCCAATTATCACTTTTCTTTTTATTTCCATTTTCTCCAGAAATAAATCGTGGCTCATATGTTTAGTCTTTGGTATCCTCAGCATCCTTCTGTAGAATCAAATTTATGTTGCTTCAGGGCTAATATTTATCCTTTAGGAGATTGTCCACCATTCACTTTTATACAGGCAGGTATTAATAGTCACGTATTATTTTCTTTGTTTCTAACGAAGTTTTTTTTTTTGTCTCTTAATACTTTGTTTAACTTTTGGAATTCCATTTTGGCTATCCTAATGCATGTTCGAATTTCAGTGTCACACTTTCCTTCCTTTGTTAGAACACTTCACAGATATTTTAATTTTTTTTGCTTGTTTGATTTCGGTATCTTCCATTTGTAGCTTCCATTTGAAATTCATCTTTTTGCTAACTACCATATCGTACCAAATTCTTACAGTTCATGTTCAGTCCTTTCTTCCTATGACATTATTATTCTGAAACAAATTATCATGGATTAGCATTATACGCAGTATTAAAATTCTAAAACTATCCTTTTATAGAATTGACATATTAGCACGAGAATATTGCCATCAGCATTTAAACTACAAAGGAGGATTTAGATTGTAATATACATATGCAGATATAGATATTTTTTAATTGTTTTACCCCTAGCAAGGCGGTACCGCCACTGATGCGCAGGGGGCTATATAAGAGTAAAAGTTTAAACAGTAAGAGAGGGAAGAGAAAGACAAACCAGTTAAAGGGGTTGTCAGAGAAAGGGAAAGAGAAGGATGGGAACACAGGTGTGAAGACAATTGCGAAGGTAGAAAGAAAGGAAAATAGCAAGATATACAGTGTGATGTAGAAAGAAACGGAGTCAAGTTGATAAGAGATGGGATTTGTCATTGCATTTAAATTCCCGGAGGTTGTAGCCGTCAGGAAAGCAAATATATGGAAGGGAGTTACACAGGCAGGAAGTGCGAGAAAAGAAGCTGATGGATAGAATTGTCGGCTGAATTTGGTTGATCTAACTGTAAATGGGTGGAACCTTGTTGCCAGTATGGTTGCACGAGTAGATTTTTGTGGCGGGATACCATTGACCTATCGTCGGAGCAGAAGCCATGAAAATATTTGTAAAATAGACAGAGTAAAGCAACGGATAACATATTTGAAGGACCTAATCAGGTGGAAGATGGAACGAGGATTGCATGGTGTAACAGGAGAAGGCGTGCTCAGAGCTACCAAGGATAGGGAAACGTGAAAAAACATGATCGCCTACGTCCTGAAGGGACAGGGCACATAGAAGAAGAAGAGGCCACATGACGCAGGTAAGAAAGTGGCTGGTGTCAAGCTGCTGTGTCAGTACTTATCACATTACAGATTCTCCTTTCGAGCCTGCCGAGAACATTGAGATGAATAGCAGGGGCGCTTAACCATATATGACAGCAGTATTCTATCCTATTTTTAGCTTGCTGGTATTAATTTTATGTGATTTTCAGAGATGAGAAATGATTTCTCTAAAATTAGAGAATACAATTATTTTTGTCGGGAAAAGTAGCCGAAACTTGAAAAAAAGTAGAAAATACTGATACAAGGATTTACTGGGTGCAAAATTCTTTTGTTGAGAAAGTAAGCGAATTCATCAAAAGTTAGTTAACTAATTCCAGTCTCAATATCTGTCAATGGGTCAAAATACGACCTAGAAAATTTATTGTGTACTGGATTACCAGGACAGTTGATAAGAGCAGGCAGACAATAAAAAGCGGGTATGAATAAATGTAATTGTTCTAATTTCGAAATGGTAAGGGTTATACAGTGAGGGGGATGAAAGCCATGCACTCTTCTTTCCTACCCAGGTCTGAGTGCTGTTTAACAAAATCAGGGTGCAAGATAATCAGACACACCTGTACTCTCATCCTTCTCTTGCTCCTTTCTAACTGGTTCGTAGCTTCTCTTCACTCTCCTGTAATCTTTTTACTCTTATGTAGCCCCCGGCACATCAGTGGCGTTACCGCCTTGCTCGGGCTGATATGATTAAAAAAAAGAGATATTCCAAATTCAACCAACCGATCGTCCCCGTAGAAATAATATAACACGAATGTTCTACCAAATATCAGCCACTGATATTTCTTTTCCGTCACTTATTTTGACCTGATTGTATTATTGTAATTATTCGATATATATAAATATATATAAATCTACACCGTGTTTTTGCGGTCTTGAATCTGGTTTTCATCATATACCAACATCCCGCAAGTCTGGTTAACCCTCATCAAGTAGTAATAAGTTGTTTTGGCTAATCTGAGATCAACAATACAGCGTGAGCAGATCGACTAAAAGTCCCGGAGGTTGACTGGACGCGATAGGGGTTGTGTTATATAGAGAGCTCGATATGCACAAGCTAAGAAAGAAAAAACAGAGAGATATGTTAGTAGAACAAAAAGTCCGTAACTTAATGGATAAAAAAATGACTTTTACAAAACAAGTATCTTAACTGCTTTGTCAATGCACCTAATTCACTGGCAATTAATATCATACACCGAAGACTTCAAATAAAATTAGAATATTTTTCGGCTGAACAGACTGTGAAAGTAAACGAGGCCTTGGTTAGCATAATTGATGAGCTAATTTACACCCTTGTGCAAATTAATAGAAACAAAACAAATGTCTTCCTTTTTTCACACTTTCCTGATCACGTATATGTCGTCTCATGGCGTTGTTTTTCTCTTCCAACCACATTTTCCTTTACTTTTGGGACTGATGGATCAATTTTGTTTCCTTTGTGACACGTCTCGTTATACGCCTGTGTCTATCCCGTAGATTAACCGGTCAATACGGCACCAAATGTGATGCCGCTCTCGGGTCGCAAGTCGTGATGGCTTCGACACAGTAGCTGGTCTTCGAATCGTCTATTACAACGGTGTTCCTCCTTGACTACGCTGTGAATTTTGATCTCAAGTGAGGCACGTTGAAATCCCGCTAGCCGTATCTTTACCACGTCGAACCAGACCGGACGCGCGTGCACAATCGGGCTAATATGAACGGCACCAAAAGTAAATTGAAGAAATCCTGAATGAGTTGCGGAAAAAATTTTATATACAAAAAAAAGAAAAAAGGAAAGAAAATAGAATATAACAGTCGTCAATTTCTTATCCTTACAAAGGAGCGAAAGTTTTCAATTAAGAGTAATGTTTGTCTCCTCAACATCAATTCAATTTCTCGGTTGCTAACGTTTATCACACCAATCGGAGTTTTCAAGTCGTGACGATTCAAAATGTCTTATTCAAGCTTTCCACCGATGCCTTACGGAAACTGCCGAAGAGGAGTCTTTGTGACGGCGGCGGTAAATTCGTCTTGTCTGCCTTAGCTCGGCGCATCAACAACAACTCTTTCTCGACTCTTTCTGTTGCTTTACATCTTCAGCCAGGACTCTGTCGGAGGCTCATTATTTGACTTTAAATCTTCTAGGTCGGTTGGCGGCAGGCTTCTCTCTGTGTCTTTTACATCTTCAGCCAGGACGCTATCGGAGGCAACCGCCACTGTCTCTACGGTTGGCCCCTCTTCGTGGCAACCGTCACTGTCTCTACGACTGGCACTCAACTGCGTGACAATTATCTCTGTCTCTGTACATCTTTAGTCAGGAACTCTATGGGAAGCGATCACTTTTTTCGGTTGCGGCTCCCTGTTGGGAACACTCCTCATCTTTTTGTCGTTACATTTCTAGTTCCAAGGCTCAGCTGCAACTGAGTGCCGACTCCACCTGCAACTGCGAGAGTCAGAGTGATTTTAGCCTTCTGGGCTCTAGTTTTTATGCCTGTCCCAAATTCTCTTGGGGAGGGAATGACAGACACGGAGTGTCCATGCAAATCAAATCTTTAGCCAATGCGATAACACCCAGCTCACATTATGTTTTTATTCTCTTGGTATAACTAATGAAATAGCAATATTTCTGTTGACGTCTTTTTTCTTCTGATTCAAGGAATTACATCATTTATTTCCCAAGTTAAATCCTTTCCTAGCGAATTCGGGAATTAATGATTTGACTTTTCTTGGCCCTATCAAAAATTTTCTTACAATTGTCGAAACCATGTTTTGACTACCGTTAAATTTCATTTCCACCAGCCGTAAAGCTCAAGGCTTTCAATGATGTTTTTCTTAGTCAATCGTTTCCGCTTGTCAGATAAAGGCTGTCAATATGATGACCCGGTCTGACGTATTGCTTTACTTCTGCAAAATATATATTTTCCTTTTATTCTCTTCTATTTTCAACTAGTTTTTCAAATTTTTCAAATTTTGTAATATAAATTTTTTTCACTCCACTCATATTGCAACTGTAATCTGCACAATTAATAATGCCACTAGTAACAATTTCTTTTGCTCCATCATACTAAAATAGTATCATTTTTCTCCACATGCAGTATTATAGTATCGTATTTTTTCCACATGCAATAATCATAGTATTATATTTTTCCACATGCAATTACATTATTATATTTTTCCACATACCAAAATAGTGCTATATCTTGTCTTAATGACACGACAAACAGTTGAAAGACTGACACCAACAATATCCGTGATCTGTTTGTAAGGTTTGTCAGTATGTTCGTGCAGCGTTAAAATTTTATTATTCTTACTTGGACTAACGTCCATCACAGACAATAACTTTAGGACAAATAATCGACAGTTGAGACAATAGTGTCTGGGCGAAATAACAACTTAATTCAATCACGGATGAAGCAATATTTTTCAAGGCCAAACAAATTTCATCATACACTCCGAAAATAGATTCATATTGCTGCACACCACTGCAAATGACCTAATCGGAGGAAAAAATAGAAATTGATTACACTCTGCCACTTCAGTGGGTCTGACAGTATAGGAAAGAAAGGAAACTAAATCCGTTGTTTCAATTATTTTGCATAAGGTTCCTGCATAAATACTTTTATTATTTCAAGCTGTAGTTCTCATCTTGTTGTCATAGTAATTTAGCAAGCGTGTCAGTGAGCATGTAGCACCCAATGAGAATCGAACTTACTGGTCAGTCGTAATTGATCTAGCAAGACAAGTTTGGGTAATAATTAGAGCAGGTCGAAAAATGCCATCATAAGTTTTCCATTTTAGGGCTTATATAAGTT
>JBBBDQ010001293.1:1072500-1157500 GCA_037127315.1 Ascarosepion bandense
GAATGCTTCCTTAGTTACAATATTGAAAAATTTAAATGCAACATCAATTGCCATTTCCTATCTTCTTTGATCAGTTCATCCTTTATTTTGTCTTCAATAGCTCTGTATCCAGTGTTTTCTCACACTCTATCCCCCGCCCTGCGTACTAGTGGCGGTCCCGCCTTGCTTGGGAAAAAATCATTAACAAAAAATATCTAGAGGTATATGAATTTCGTTGATAATTACTTGCTTTTCTGAAACGGAAGCAAAATGTACTTGTTTTTATTTGGATGAGAAAGAAAATAAATTGATGTCGGGAATTTAAAAAAATATTCATTTCGTGTGAAACGTTTATGAAACAATAAGAATTATGTAATTAAAATTCTATTAAAAGAAACACAACAATGTGATGATCGTGGAAAAATAGAACAACGCAGTCAACTAAGATTATTATTTCTGCATATTTTGTAATATCCGAACCACCTGCACGGCATATCTGGATTTCAATAGCTGAAATATGAATAAGGCTTATTAAAATATATATCACGCTAATAGATAGATAGATAGATAGATAGATAGATAGATAGATAGATAGATAGATAGATGAACAATTAAATACATACATACATACATACATACATACATACATACATACATACATACATACATACATACATACATACAGAGAGAGAGGGGGGCATGGGAAAAGAGAAGCGAAATCCAATAGCATAATTGATAAATCAAAAATTGAAAAGACTAACAGAAACTTTGATATATAAAAAGAAAAACAAACTGACGTCTGTACATTAGACAGACAAAGAAAGGGGTATGAACAGATAGATAGATAGATAGATAGATAGATAGATAGATAGATAGATAGATAGATAGATAGATAGATAGATGGTTCCTATATTCCAATCTATTTATTTATTTATGCATACTTAATCCAAAACCTCTAAATCCAATATCTTGTTAGCCAGTTTCCAGATTTTTTTTTACCTTTTAACTGGATTAATTACTCAAATAAATTAAATCCTCAATTAGTGCAATTGTATTCTTGATTAAATTACAATAATAATCCTATAACCTGAAAAGTTTATCATGAAATTTATATCGTCATATTTATTCACAAAGGCATTTATCGCAATCACCGATTTATTCTATTCATAAACGGATAAAATAAATCTTTTTTGTATATGTTTGATAATCAAGCTTTGATTCAAGACAAAATGTTTATGGCGTATTTAATGAATTTTCACTTTTATGGTGTGTCGGGGTCGGATGGCTTGGTTAATTTAATGACATGCCAAATCTTTAAGTTTAATTAATGCATGGTATGAGTCTTATATAATAACAGCAATTTAATAGTTTGAATATAAATAGATTCGATTGACACTTTATCCAAACTGGTAGATACAGGTCTACTTTACAATGAAGTCAATATGAAATGTATAAACCCATTTTACACTTGAATCAAAAAGAGAGACATGATGTGATTTATTCCAGCGTAAAATATAAGTGTACTTCGTGTTTATACTTAATTCAAGAAGTTAAATATAGACCCGGATTCTCCTCCTTCTGTGTGCCATGTCATTTCAGAACGTATTCCAATCTATTTATTTATTTATGCATACTTACGGCAGTGAATGCTGGACAATATCATCGAAAATGAGGACAAAACTGGAAGCGGCCGAAATGTGGTTCTACAAAAGGATGCTACGGATATCGTGGACTGAGCATACAAGCAACGACGAAGTGTTAGAAAGAATGGCAACAAAAAGGAAATTGATGCTGAGCATCAGGAAGAGACAACTGAAGTTCCTGGGACATGCAATGAGGAAGGAGAGCCTGGAGAACCTGATACTGACTGGACAGATAGAAGGAAGGAGAGACAGAGGAAGGCAGCGGATAACATATTTGCAGGGTCTGATCAGGTGGATGACGGAACGGAGGTTGCCAGGAGCAAACATACTAAGAGCCACAAGGGATAGGGAGACGTGGAGATCCATGATCGCCTACGTCCTGAAGGGACAGGGCATATAGAAGAAGAAGAATCCAAAAACCTGTAAATTCAATATCCTGTTAGCCAGTTCCCTGATTTTTCACATCTCCCTATCCGTAGCTCTTAGCACGCTTTCTCCTGTTACCCCACCGAAAACCCCGCCCTGCCATCCACTTGCTCAGGCCAGTCATTTATTTTACATGCTACTTTCCCCTGTCTCTTTTTTCCTCTATCTCACCTGTAAGTATCAGTTTCTCCAAGCCTTCCTTCCTCATTACTCTTGTGGAATCTTGTTTAGTAGCCACACGAAATAATACTAATAACAAAAAAACAGATATGAGAGGAAAAATGTAAGTTTATTGAACAAAATCTATACAACCTGGACACGGTTAGTAGATTCAGGAACACTATGAATACTGTTAGTAAGAATCAAATATATACAGTCTTGTAGATGAGAATTCGTAAGTCCGGGTAATAAGTCTATATTCTTACTGACCAACTAAGCGCCGGTACAACTACTCAACTGACTCCGAAAATCACTCTCCAATTTTACCACCCCTGCTCTCTGTGTAGCAGGATTATTTGTACACTTTAGACGAGTCCATTTATTGCGCCGTAAAGGGGTGATCCCCAACAATTCAGTCAGTTAAGTGCCATACGTGAAACACGCTTGGGCGATCATGTCTCGAAAGATACATGACTGACTGGGCAGAATATTATCCCGCAGTAAGTTGCCATTGCTTTCTGCGGTAAACTGGTTGCCAACCAAGACTATAGAACCCAATCTGTCTTGTTATTTAACCCATAACTAGAGGGAAGGGACGAATTAATACCTTTCCCAAGGGTATTGGCGCGAAAGTGAATGCAATGAATTCAACTGGAATTCGAACTCGGCTCCCCGATTTCTCGTTCCGAGCCGATATCCAATGCACCACAACGCACATATCCCAATAACGATAGCTGTCTTTTTCTGATACTCAGTATTAATTTCCTTTTCGTTTCCATTCTTTCCAAAACCTTATCATTGTTCATATGCTCGATTCGTATCTTCAGCATCTTTCTGTAAAATCACATTTCATTTGCTTCGAGTTTTTATTTTATCTTTGATGAGATTTACCAGCATTCACTTTCATATTGAAAAACAGCCATTACATAGTAACCCAGTACACTCTTCTTTGTTTCTAACAAAATTCTCCTGCCTATTAATACTCTACTTAGCTTCTGGAACCCAGTACACTCTTCTTTGTTTCTAACAAAATTCTCCTGCCTATTAATACTCTACTTAGCTTCTGGAACCCAGTACACTCTTCTTTGTTTCTAACAAAATTCTCCTGCCTATTAATACTCTACTTAGCTTCTGGAATGCGTCCTTCGCCATGCCAATTCGCCTTCGGATGTTAGAACCTTTCCCAGGTATTTAAATCTTTGTACCTGCTTGATTTTAATATCTCTTACCTGTAGTTGGTATTTTGGGCTACTCTTTTTTACTGATGAATATACATTCGGTTTTCTTTTTTAGTTTTCTGGTTTATAGTTTATTTGTAGATTATTCTTTCTACTTTCTTCGGCTATCTTTTGTAGAAGGTCATATAGTTTCTTTTATGTGTCTGCTATCCGTACTGTTTCATCTGCGTATGTTATAGTGTTCATTTTGTGGCTGCCAATGACGAATTCTGGTATGACTTCTAGCGTCCTCGGAATAGTCTTGCTTTACAAGCTGAATAGATCCGGTGAAAAGACACGTTCTTGTCTTACGCCCTTTTCTACTTTTGTATATCTGTTGAATTCGTTCCCTGTCCGTATGCAAGCGGTTTGCTGCCAGTAGAGGTTCTTGATTACTCTAATGTATTTCCTAAATATGTCTAGGTTGCTGAGCATTTCTATCATTTCTTTGTGGCGTACTTTGTCGAGCGCTTTGCATAGTCTATAAAGCACAAGCACACGTCTTTTTATTTGTATTGCCATTTTACACTAGAGTATTAAAAAAAGTGGAAATATCATGTCTTAATTCGAATGGATAAACATAGACCAATTTATACTAGACTCAAAATGTAGATACAGATCTATTTTACTCTAGAATCAAAATAATTCGCATTGGTCATATTGTTGATGATAATATGAGCAGAAAAGCATAAAACACTCTTCATTTTTATAACGATTAAAATGGTCGTAATAAGGAGACTAAACAGCATGATTCAAGTCAACAAAACACATTACACTAGTACCAGCGAAGATCTTGTTCGTTTGGCGGTACTTAGACGCGCGTAAGCGATGACACGTAACATAAAGGTGGATTTTAATGTTTGTTTAATATTATTGGTAGAGGATTTTGCACTTTTTCCACTCAACCATATATAATGTTGCTCTTTCAGGGGTATTCAGACGCCCGCCCACGACGCAATGGAAGTTTAATTTGGGTTTCTTGGCAATAACGTAGAAAAGTTCTCAATCCACTTCGGCCCTTTCCCTTTAAAATACACCTCTGCCCCATACCGAAGAAGGGTTATTGCCTGGATGAGTGTCCTTCTGGGACATGATTTAATATCATCGCCAGAAGAATTCGATCTTCTGGTCGAAGATCGAAATTTTTAGAGGCACAACACTTTGCTAGGTTGGCAATATTTAGAGACTTGCTCACGACGCAGTACAAAGTGGCTTAAATATTTTAACCCCCACCATCGATACTTCCAGATTTTGTCACGCCTCAAGCACCGGGGCCATAAACTAAGACTCTTTTTGAAAGAGAGGTAATACCTGGGGAATGCCACATTAAAGCTTGAGCTAATAGTATTGGAAGAGGAGTCTGTCGGTCTGTTCTGTCTGTCATCAAAACGAGACAGTATTTACATTATTCAGACAATTGCCCTCATATTTGTACGACATTCCGGCCGTTGTACGCCCAGGCCTTTTTAAGTTGCTAGGAATTTCAAACACATGCTAGGAATTAAAAACACATGGCCCAGTTGATATAGACGTTAGTTAGTTCCTGACTTGACTCTTAGAATTGTGACTTCAACAGCAGTGGTGAACAAGTAACTTGCAGGGAGATAACTCATGACTTCCAATCAAGTCTTTAAGCAAGGAATGAGTATGATAAACCCTAGTGATTGTAATAAAGGGTTCGGTTCGAAGTTTCTAGCACCTGACGAAGGTCGGGGCGTACAATGGCCGAAACGTCGTACAAATGGCAACAAAGATAAGGACAATAATCCGAATAATGTAAATAATGTAAGTACTACCTCATCTCAGAAATATTGACAAATATCCAAAGGAGATGTGAACAAAGAATCACTCGTTAATTCACAGTAAATTTATATCCCGGTTCATATAATGTTTTACAATTCTTGACTTATTTTCTCTTATCACAATGTGGATATTTAATAAAAAAAATGACAGGAAAAAAAAAGAATATAGATCGCCAAAAAATATTTCCAAAATTATTTTTATTAACTAATTTTGCACAACTGTTTCACCAAATAGATTTTCACAAAAAGTTATTGCCGTTTAAATGTAAGTTAATTTCATTCATTTTCGAGTAAGTATATTTCTAAAATAACATTTATTACTTTGAAAATTTAATATATCCATCGCATAGAGTGTTAAAATAGTTTGTATGATTGCTTGATTTGATTTTACGGCTTGTCAATGCATTATTTAAAGACGAAACATTTTTTAAGCGTAAGTACATTTTGTGAGTGAATATTGTATTAATATTTTTTGCGAATAACAATGTTTTTCTTGATACAAGTTCTGCTATTGAAACCATAACTGTGAAGATAACATGGATTCATACCTTTCCCAAGTTTAGTTACGCTAAGTGAATATATCGAACCTGATTGGTAGTTTGTATAAAAAAATTCAATGTACAGTTGTTTAGTTTCATTATTCCTATATTACTTTACTGGATCCCTACTGCTTCAGACAAATGTACTCAATTGGTCTTAGTATATCGTCGGTTTTAAATTCAAATGAGCTTTTGTGAAAGGCCTGTCAGTTAAGTGCCTTACATGATATACGCTTAAGTGATCGCTTAATGACTGACACAGTTTTTTTTTCACACTAGGTTGCTGTTTCTTTCTGCGATAAACTGGTTGCCAACCAATCCCAGTCTGTTCTGCTATTCACCCCATAGCTCAGGAGAGTAATGATGTATTCATAACAATAGTATTTGCGCAAAAGCGATTATAATGAACCTGACTGGAATTAGAACTCGACACTCCGATTTGTCATTTCTTGCCGTTATCTAATACACCACGGCATATGCGATGAATTTACGAAAATTTCGAAAAATAAGACTCTTCCCATCCAACAAGACATATTTTGAGAATATGCGCTTGTATAAACATTTTATTTCGTTACAAATCTCCAGTTGTCAATATCTTAACAATGCTAATAAATAAAAGAAAAGAAATGAAGTCACAGGAAATATTTGATCATATATATACTTCTGATAATTTATCTAACTAATCGCCAGATTCCTTCTATATTAAACATGTAGCTTGAGGGAAATATACCTGCCTCGTTCAATCAGTTCATCTACAATTCTCCCATGACTGCCATAACTGCTACACGAGAAAAATAATATATTGCTGGAGGATATTCGCTTGCTGTGGAATCATATTAAGGCAACAGTGGCTGTGTTTACGCCTCAAAAGTCATACGTTGGGGACAAAATGCATTTGTTATTTGGGTAAACTTGCTTGTTTTGATCGAGTTACAAACTTCGGAGATTGGGCTAGGATGGTGAGCGATTGGTCAGAGGATTCCGTCAGCGTGGAATTCTGGCAGAGAAAGATTGCGTTTTGCTAAGTTTTAGTTTGGTTTGGTTTGTTTTATGGCATATCAGTGGCTTATTTAATACCAACAAGATTTTTACAATAGGTTTATATGAATAGAATAATAAGTTTGTTGATTAGCTTTCTTTGACTTATTTTTGTAAAGTGATTATTTGTTGAGTCAGATGTATTGCTGATAGACATTTTCTTCAAAAAGTATTGTTGGTTATATTTTTTCTTTCAAAAATGTATTCCTGGTAATATTTTTTCTTTAAAAATGTATTGCTGGTAATATTTTTTTCTTTAAAAATGTATTGCTGGTAATATTTTTTTCTTTAAGAATGTATTGCTGGGAATATTTTTTTCTTTCAAAAAATGTATTGCGGAAAATATTTTATTCCTTCAAAAATGGATTGCTGGTAATATTTTTTTCTTTCAAAAAATGTATTGCTGGTAATATTTTTTTCTTTAAAAATGTATTGCTGGTATATTATTTTTTTTCAAAAATGTATTGCTGGTAATATTTTTTTCTTTCAAAAATGTATTGCTGGTAATATTTTTTTCTTTAAAAATGTATTGCTGGTAATATATTTTTCTTTCAAAAATGTATTGCTGGTAATATTTTTTTCTTTCAAAAATGTATTGCTGGTAATATTTTTTTCTTTCAAAAATGTATTGCTGGTAATATTTTTTTCTTTCAAGTATGTATTGCTGGTAATATTTTTTTCTTTCAAAAATGTATTGCTGGTAATATTTTTTTACTTTAAAAATGT
Source organism: Ascarosepion bandense (assembly GCA_037127315.1). NCBI lineage: Eukaryota > Metazoa > Mollusca > Cephalopoda > Sepiida > Sepiidae > Ascarosepion > Ascarosepion bandense. The sequence continues at coordinate 1,080,030 of JBBBDQ010001293.1, forward strand.
ATTGCTGGGAATATTTTTTTCTTTCAAAAATGTATTGCTGATAATATTTTTTTCTTTCAAAAATGTATTGCTGGTAATATTTTTTTCTTTAAAAATGTATTGCTGGTAATATTTTTTCTTTCAAAAATGTATTGCTGGTAATATTTTTTTCTTTAAAAATGTATTGCTAGTAATATTTTTTCTTTAAAAATGTATTGCTGGTAATATTTTTTCTTTCAGAAATGTATTGCTGGTAATATTTTTTTCTTTAAAAATGTATTGCTGGTAATATTTTTTTCTTTCAAAAATGTATTGCTGGTAATATTTTTTTCTTTCAAAAATGTATTGCTGGTAATAATGTTTCTTTCAAAAAATGTATTGCTAGTATTATTTTTTTCTTTCAGAAATGTATTGCTGGGAATATTTTTTCTTTTAAAAATATATGGCTGGAAATTTTTTTCTTTCAAAAATATATTCCTGGAATTTTTACTAGAAAAGTCTTAAAAGTCTTTTTAACTTTCATGGTGTTTTGACCCCAGTTTGGGGATAAACTATTTTCTCATAGTTGTGACCCTAACAGGTGTTGGCACTCCGGTGTCAAGGTGAACCTGGGAATAACAGCGATTAAGAGATGGTTTTATGCTCCTCTCAGCCTTCCAATCAGAGGACTGGTTGCAAGATGCAGTTTATTGTCATACCCAGGATGATCAAGGGTTTTGGATATAACACACAAACGACGTGAATCAAGAATTTTGAATTAGAGACACTAGGTCGCATGTCATCAGTAAACAACATTACCCCAAAGGAAATCAGACACAGAAGAAAAAAACGAGTGGATGACTGCAGAGATTCTCGATATGATGCAAACGAGACAGAACATGATGCCAAGTCATTGAATGAAATGCAGGAAACTACACAAGGAAATAAGGAGCAAATGCAGACAGGCTAAAGAAGAATGGCTCAACAAGAAATATGTAGAATTAGAGAAATTGAGCAGAACCTTAAAGCAGACATACAATAAGAAATTAGAGAACTGACAGGACAAAATACTGCTCCTCAACAGGATCTATAAAATCCAAGGATGGAATGATAATATTGGAAAGAGGAAATACTCCAGCGAATGGAAAATTATATAAAACATCTTTTCCACGACAAGAGAGAGCAACCGATAATACACAAAGATGAGGACGGACGGGAAATATTAAAGTCCGAACCGGAATCTGTAATGGCCAAATTGAACAGAAACAAAGCAGCTGTTCAAGTGGGCATTGTAACAGAGCTGCTGATAGCCTTGGAAGAATTCGGCATTGAGAAAATTACAGAAATAATAAATGAAATTTATAATAGTGATGATCTCAGTAAGTCGATTTTCATAAGAAGCCAGGTGCAAAGAAGTGAGAACTCCACCGTACAATCAGTTTAATGAGCAACATTACAAAACTGATCGTCCGAATCCTGATAAATTGTTGTGTTCGATATTCTTCGTCGCCACTGTTGTGTCGACAATCTTCGTCGCCACTGTTGTGTCGTGAGTAAGAATAAATAACTCAACAAAAAGAATAGGTTAATTGTTGTATTCCGTGAAAATAGTATTTACAAAGGTTATTAGTATCCAATACAAGAATAAAGGTTAATCGTCTCAACCGTCGTAAGACGTAGTATGAGCAATGGGTACTTCCGGGTCGTCACCGGAAGTCTACGACTGACTTGTCGATCGGCTGCTCGGCACACCATTACTTTACATAGTAATGGAATAGTACATTATAGCCACCATTACTTTACATAGTAATGGAATAGTCCATTATAGCCGAATAGGAGCGGGCGTCCCAACATAAATAGAGCGAGAAGCAGAATTAGGCCAAAGATAGAACAAGAACAGTGCGGTTTCGTCAAAGACACTGGAACAAGGAACGCCATATTAGGATGCTCTCTGCAAGAGCAATACAAATGAAGAAGGACTTGTACCTATGTTTTATCGATTATGCAAGTGTTCGACAAAATATGCCACAAAGAATTGATGGAGATGCTCAGGAGCTTCGACATATTTGGGAAAGACATGAGAGTAATTAAGAATCTCTACTGGCAACAAACTGCCTGCATACAGACACAACGAATTCAGCAGATAAAAAAAAAAAAAGATATAAAGGGGTGTAAGGCAAGGATGTGTCTTTTCACCGGATATATTCAACTTGTGCAGTATTCTGCAGAACCATAGATGCTAAACCAGGATGTGTCATCAAAGGCTACAATTTGAACAACATAAGATACGCAGATAATACAGTGCTGATAGCAGACACGGAAAGAAAACTACAAAAACTCCTACAGAAGGTAGCTGAAGAGAGTGACAAGAAAGGACTACAAATAAACTGCAAGAAAACCGAATGCATGGTCATCAGCAAAACGAGCAGCCTAAAATGCCAAATACTAGTAGGGTATAATAAAATCAAGCAGGTACAAAAAAATTAAATATCTAGGAAGAGTTCTAACAGAAGACGGAAAGTGCTACACAGAGATTCGAAGGCGAATTAGCATGGCGAAGGACACATTCCAGAAGCTGAGTAGAGTATTAAGATACAGGAAAATTTCACTAGAAACAAAGAAGAGAGTACTGGATTGCTATGTGATATCATTTTTTCAGTATGGCAGTGAATGCTGGAAAATCTCATCAAAGATGAAGGAAAAACTTAAGCAACTGAAATGTGGTTCTACAGAAAAAAGCTGCGGATATCATGGATCGTGCATGTGAGCAATGATAAAGTTTTAGAAAGGATAGAAACGAAAAGGAAATTAATACTAAGCATCGGGAAGTGACAGCTAAAGTTCCTGGGACATGCAATGAGTAAAAAGTGCTTGGAGAATCTGATACTAACAGACCATATAGAAGGAGTAAGTCAGTTAAGTGCCATACTTGATACACGCATTGGGCGATTATGTCTCGAAAGAGACATGACTGACTGAGCAGAAGATTATCCCGCAGTAGGTTGCCATTGCTTTCTGCGGTAGACTGGTTGCCAACCAAGGATACAGATCCCAATCTGCCTTATTATTTAACCCATGACAGGAGGGAAGAGACGGATTAATATCTTTCCCAAGGGTATTCGTGTGTAAGTGAATCTAACAAATTCAACTGGAATTCGAACTCGGTACTCCTATTTATATTTCCGAGTCAAGACAGGGGAAAACAGCGTGTAACATACTTGACTGGCCTGAGTAGGTGGATGGCAGAACGGGGATTTCGTGGTGTAACAAGAGAAATCGTGCTAAGGGCCACCAGGGTTTGGGAGACGTGGAAGGCCATGATTGCCTGCGTCCTGAAAGAACAGGACACAAAAAAAAGAAGAAGAAGAAAAAGAAGAAGAAGAAGAAGAAGAAGAAGAAGTTCAAAAGTTTGGCGACCACTGGTTTAAAACAATGGCACAATTTTTGCGAGTATGGAAAATTTTGTTGTTAATTTTTTTGAAAATTTGATAACAAAATTTTACATAAATTTTTGCGATATACTAATGTACGTACGTACGTGATTTCTTTTTTGCACCAAACTTTATTATTGAAAGTCTATATAAGCTCCTTGTCTAGTGTGGTATTTTGAATAATTTCATTTTCTATCTGTTATTCCTCCGATTTGCTTTGTATATCTTTTGTTTTAGTTTTTGCGCATATTATACTCAAAGTGTATTTTTCAACCCACAACTCTTAACGATACTAACAAAACCCAAATATACACGAGAACAGAGGATTTAATTAAATACGCACTAACACACTCACTCGTTAGTGTCAATGCCACACAGAGAATCTGGAAGATACATTAATACAGATAAATCAAATGTCTGAACAAGTATTCACTTGCAAAATTTATTTTTCGTGAGACAAGTATCTTTAGATTTCATGAGACTTTTTTAAAAGTTTGTGTAAGTCGTGACCTGGAAAAACGTGGAGGATTTTGGCAATAAAAGCCCGACCGATATTTATCAGTGAACTGGTAACTTAGTTATCCGTTGGTGACCGGGATATTTTGCAGTGAACTCATATTAAAAATATAAACACGACAGCCGCTCCTTTCACTGAGTCGTTCTGTGATTGGCTGACACAATAATAAACAAGCCACAAGCTTTTCTAGCAACCCCATAATCCGTTCTGTCCAGACGTAATCAAAACACCTGTAGTCTGATTTGTTTTCTTACTAGACTTATTCAGCCTTTACAGTGAAGCAACTCTGAGAGAAATAAAAGTCCAACTATGATTCATTATTGGCCGTCACAATCTTAATAGCATTAGATATGCAAGTTTGAGAGCAAACAGAGAATGGACACTACAAAAAAGCGAGCAGGAAGGAATAAACATTAATTGCAAGAAAACAAAACGCAGAGTTGTTAGAAAAAGAAATAGCCCAATATACGAATTACAAATTGATGGCATTAAAATCAAGCAAATAGATGTAAATATAAAAGAAGCATTTAACAAAGAACGGAATATGCAAAGTTGAAACACGGATGTACATTGGGACAACAGAAGATGCCTTTTGAAAAACAAAGCAAAGAACCTGAAAATTTTTGTAAGAAACAATGAAAAGGGTTCGTTTTACGGCATATCAACCTCAATGGATTATTTAATGCCGATAAGATGTTTACAATAGATTTGTATGAATAGGATACATATTCTTTGTAAGGAATAAGTTTGTAGATCAGCTTTTTTTTTATGTATTTTTGTAAAGCGGTTTTTGTTGACAGTCAGATGTATTGCTGGTATGTATTTTTGTTACCAAAAATAAATTGCTGGTAATATTTTGTTTTCCTTCAAAAATGTATTCCTGTAATTTTTACTATAAAATTTGATTTTTATACTTTCATTGTGTTTTAACCCCAGTTTGGGGGTTAACTATCTGCCCATAGGTTTTTTTTTAATCGTTCCACCTCCAGGCAAGGCGGTACCGCCACTGAAGCGCAGGGGGCTATATAAGAGAGTAAAAGATTAAGCTGGAGAAGAGCGAAGAGAAAGACGAACCAGTTACATGGGGTGTTAGTGATCGGGCAAGAGATGGATGGGAATACTGGTATGATGACAGTTACGAAGGTAGTGTGAGAAAGGAAAAGAACAAGATATACGGGGGTGATGGAAAAAAGATGAGGGAAGGACTGGAGTCAAGTGGATAAGAAATGGAAATTAACATTGCATTTAAATTCCTGGAGATTGTAGCCTTCAGGAAAGCAAGTATACGGAAGGGAGACCAACAGACGGAAATGGCGACAAAAGAAGCTGATAGGAGTAGAAATGTGTGTCGGCAGCATTTGGTAGATTTAACTGTAAAAGGGTGGGACCTTGTTGCCAGTCTGGTTGCTCTAGTAAATTCTGGTGGAGGGGACACCAGTGATCTAAGCTCGCCGGAGCAAAATCCATGAAAATATTTGTAGAAGAAACAGAAGGAAGCCACACCCTACAGGTGATTAAGTGGCTGGAGTCGAGCCTTTGGAGCCTGTCGAGAACCCTAAGATGAAAAGTAGAGGCGCCATCCAGATATGACAACAGTATTATATGCAAGGTCGGGTGGTTGATTTCTGTATGCGTAAGATGGACTCGGGTAGAAAAAAAAACTTCCTGGCCCTACACAATGACCCAACCTTCCTAGCAGTGGATATACCTATTGATAGTTTTGTTTATTGTTTTCATGTTTAAATTTTAAAATTTCTGAAGCTACATACATAAAAAAAATTGAAACCTAACCTGAACAAGATAAACCATGAAATCTCTACAAATATCCTTAAATAATATAAATATAATTAATAACTAATATAATTAATAACAGAAGCCATTGGTTTATTCCAATGGCTTCCCATACTTAATATTTCTTGTTTTCACCCTCGCTTGGTCATGTGTGACGTCATGAGTTGTGATGCGGCATTTGCTTCCAGCGTCTTATATGCACTAGTTTGTTACTGCTTGGAAATCTTCCATGTAAGCAAAAACAGTTTGTCATTATCGTTTGTCCGTGGTTATAATATATAATGTAATTTGACATCTTTGAAAATGGCTTATGTAAGCCAAAAGCTTAGATTGGATTATTAAATAATTATGCATCAATATTGTAATTTTCTTTCTTCATTTAATGATAATGCTATTAAGCTTATCAGAAAATATGAAAAAAAATTACAAAAAATAGACAAAACTTGTCTATATTATTTAATGAAACATGCATTAATGGAAAATGCTGCCTAAATCCACAATATATATAGATATATTCTAAGCAGTTATAAGTCAGATTTGAATTAGACTAGTAAAAAGTTGCATTAGAATGTGAATGATTACATAATTGAAGCAAGATGAAGATTTAACATGTAGCGAATTTAGATATTTAGATAGGGAAGATCAGCTGTAAACGCTAACAGGGTTTGTAATTTTTATTTTCATTAAGCGAGTTTCTTTTAGCCTGACGAAACCAAAACGGTCAAAATGATGGTAGTGTAACCAGCTGATCTGTTTATATATATATATATATATATATATATATATATATATATATATATATATATATACTTACTTTTTGGTCATAATTCAGTTAGACCAGTCCACAGTTGTATTAAAATATGTTCCACATAATTATATTGTAGAATTTCGAATATTTTCTTCATTTGTAAACGAGTTATTCCGCGTCCTAGATTTCTAACATGTGGTTTCTTCATGCGATTTGCAATAACTTTTGGGGTAAAATCATTGATTGCAAATCACCTGAAGACACCACTTGGTAGAAACCTAGGTCGTGTAATCACTCGCTTACAAATGAAGAATGTCTATATATGTATACATATATATATATCATTATTAGCTAAATCTCTCAAATAAATAAATGAAAAACTATTTTGTTTTCGTTTCGGATACGAAACTAAGAGGTATGAAGTTTCGGGAGAAATATTTTATGTCGATCTCACCATCTGAAAATAGCAAACGCATGGCACGGACTGTCCTTTCAAGTTTATGTACGGATGCATTTGAATTTATTGCATTTTCCCTATTCATTGCATTTTCCGTTTAAATTCATTTAAAAACGAAACCGAATATATGGCATGCATTTTTGCACTTTTTAAATACAATGTTTAAATTTGGATGTGAAGCGTAGCAATGGTAGATTTGAATATCAATTTTGAAAGCATTTATCTTGGGGACGTTTGCTTATCAAACACTCTTATCAAACACTCCGATTTTTCTTCATGAGACTTCTTTCTCGGTGAAACATATCAAAATAAAAGTTTTAAAACTGTCATATACAGTGTGTCCATAAAGCTCGTGTGCATTTTTAAAAGTTTCTAATTTTATTTGTATATGCGATAGAAATAATTTGCACACAAACTTTATAGACAACCTGTATTTACGACAATGTAAAATTATTTTACAAAGGCATACACACAAGCAAATATCGTTATATTTGTGAATTTAGATTAACACATGAATGGTAGTTAAATTTCAGCAATAATTTTCTTCAATTTTATTATGTCTAGATAATTAATATAAACGGGGTTGTTGAATTGCCTTTTGCAATTTTTAATGGTTGATTGAAACGATAATTTGCAACTTGAACCAGAAAATTACAAAGTGTTTGATATTAAATATATATAATGAGAGAGAAAGATGGATATATATATATATATATATATATATGTGTGTGTGTGTCTATACATTTTATACATATATATATATATATACATCTGTATATACTATTATAATTGTTATTATTATTATTATTATTATTATTATTATTATTATTATAACTTGTTTTTTATCCCCTTTTGTTGGGTTGCTTATCGCTGTTTAAATTGTTATATTTTTAATATACCTCGTATATCTATTTAATGGATATTATTTGAGAGCATTTTTTCGTATTCATTACTCTCTTCGGCATCCATTTGCGATGGTTAAGGAGAAAATAACAAGATCTTTAATTCGTTCTTATTTTCAAAATGTGCAAATTATTTGTGCTCCTGGGTATCAATCAAGTGATTAATAATCATTGATAATGTGCACACAAATATCTCCATACATATATCTGGCTATAAATACAAACGCTTATATAGATACGCACGTAAAACTTACACACGCACACACACACACACACACACACACACACACACACACACACACACACATATACGTTCGGGGGACACACACAAACATATACACGTTGACGGAATTATATGCTCGTATGTCATTCGTTTTACGTTTTGGTGATCGAAGATGAACATGGAAACACGTATATACCATTGCATTAAAACATTTTTGTATAGATGTAGTCGGACACACACACACACACACACACACACACACACACACACACATATATATATATATATATATATATATATATAACGCACAAACACACACACAGATACACATACAGACATATATATATATGTGTATGTGTGTGTGTGTGTGTGTATATATATATATATATTACATCAATAAATTCCGAAATTTACATTCCATTAAATGCTTATTTCAGTGACAAATTTTCGTTTCATCAGCAAAGATCAAAAACAACAATTTAAAAACCTTTACGGAATGAAGGAAGAAGAACTAAATCCCATAGTTAGTTGGTAACTGTAGGCTTGGTCGTGCCCCAAAAACCTTTTCGAGAGCCCTCCATCTGCATAATTTTTTAATATTGATAAAATTAATATTGATGTGGCTTTTGGGATTTTACATATATACACTTCTTTTTTGGGATTTAAAATATATATCTAAAACTGCTGTCTGTTAATCATCACAGGCAACCACTTCTTCCCCACAAAAGCATGGACCAAGGTAGTCTCCCTGAGAGCAAAAAACTCCACATCTCCGGCCTTACCCTATCTTCTGATCTCAAGTGGAATCATTACATTGAGTCAATAGCTAAATCTAATGCTAGGAAGGTTGGGGCATTGTGTCGTGCCCGGAGTTTTTTCCGCGTATATCCATCTTGCACATATACAAATCAACCATCCGCCCGTGCATAAAATACTGCTGTCATATGTTGCCAGGCGTTCCTACTGTTCATCTCATTTCTTGACATGCTCCAAAGAAGAATCTATAATGTGAAAGGTACCGACTTGACGGGTCGAATCCAGTCACTTTCGCACCGGTTGGATGTGGCTTTACTCTGTCTGTTCTATAAATATTTTCATCGTTTCTGCTCCGACGAACTTAAGTTACTAGTGCCCCTGCCACATGAGTTTACTCGAGCAAACAGACTGGCAATAGGGTCCCACCCATTCAAAGTTAGATCAACCAAATGCAGCCGATAATTCTACTCTAGTAGCTTGTTTTCTCGAACATTCCACCTGTTGAACTCCCTTCCATATTCTTGATTTTTTGAAGGCTACAACCTCCAGGAATTTAAATGCAGTGTCAATATACATCTTTTACCCACTTGACTCCAGTTCTTTCTACATCAGCCTGTATATCTTCTTTTCCTTTCTCTCTACGTTCGCATCTGTCTTCATACCTGTGTTCCCATCCTTCTCTTGTCCTTTCTATGACACCCCTGTATCTGGTTCGGTTTTCTCTTTACTCTACTTCTACCTGAACTTTTTTATGTAGCTCCCTGCGCATCAGTGGCGGTACCGCTTGTGGTGAAACGATTATATATATATATATATATTTGTATCAATTCCCCTACAATTAAATTAAAGTTCATAGCGTTACTTGAATCAGGTTATAAAGCTCCGGATTGTGCGACTTGGTTTGAGTAGTCGTGGCTCTGGGAGGCTCAGTCCTATGGTTAAATGAACATGGATGAGTTCCTCCTAGGAATATGTGAATGAGTGGCGCTATATCAAGTTTAATTAGTTAGCTCTTCGTCACTGGGCCCCGTAGTACAGTTGGTATGGCATCTGCTTCATAACGACACTATCTGGGTTTCAATTCCTGGTACTAGATGCGCACTGCTGATGAGTCCCAAATATAGGACTAAATGGCCGTCCAGTTGCTTTCTGCAGTCTGTTGAGTTATAATAAAAAGAAAGAAATTGAAAAATTATATATATATATATATATATATAGAGTAGTTTTTAGTTTGCACATGTTCTAATTATATTTTTGAAATAATTAAATAATTCATCAAGTTTTAAGGTCTAATAAAAAACTTGAAGAATTATCTAATTATTTCAAAAATCCTCCTACAATTTCAGTTTATATCCTTGCTTAAACCAGGTTATAAAGCTCCGGAATGAGCGACTTAGTTTGAGTAGTCGTGGCTCTGGGAGGCACAGTCCTATGGTTAAAGGAACTTGGATGAGTTCCTCCTAGGAATATGTGAATGAGTGGCGCTATATCAAGTTTAATTAGTTGTCTCTTAGTTACCGGAGCCCATGGTACAGTTTTAATGACGTCTGCTTAATAACGCAACTGTTGAGATTTCAATTTCTGGTAGTGAATGCGCACTGCTAATGAGTCCCAAATATAGGACGAAACGGCTCCAATGCTTTCTGCATTCTGTTGTGGTCTAATAAAAACTTGATGTATTATCTAATTATTTCAAATCCTCCTACAATTTCGATATATATATATATATATATATATAGAATAAACACCAAACTATATTTGGAGGAAAACTTAGCATTGATTATTTTAAAAACCAAGGTAAACAAGATAATAGGGAAATGTTGGCATTCGAACAAATATTTATTTTGCTACCTAAATATTCTTCTTCGATGTGCCTTGGCGGTCATGGCTTTCCACGTCTCCCTATCACTGGTGGCTCTTAGCACGTCTTCTCCTGTTATACCATGCAACCCTTGTTCCATCATCCACCTGATCAGGTCCTTCAAATATGTTATCCGTTGCTTTCCCCTGTCTCTCCTTCACTGTATCTGGCCTGTTAGTATCAGGTTCTCCAAGCCTTTCTTCCTCATTGCATGTCTCAGGAACTTCAGCTGTCTCTTCAGGATGCTCACTATCAATATCATTTTTGTTTCCATCATTTCTGAGACCTCAGCATTGCTCACATACTCGATCCATGATATTTGCAGCGTCCTTCTGTAGAACCACATTTCAGTTGCTTCAAGTTTTTCCTTCTTCTTTAATGATATTGTCCAGCATTCACTGCCATATTGAAGAACGGACAACACGTAGCACTCCAGTACTCTCTTCCTTGTTTCTAGCGAAATTGCCCTGTTTCTCAATACATTACTCAATTTCTGGAATGCTTCCTTCGCCATGCCAATTCGACTTAACAACATCATAATCACAACACAACGCAAAACGTAACTCCAAATTTATCACATACAAATAGAAAAACACATGTATAAACACACAGTCTCGACAAATAAAAAGAAAAAATAGCAGATGACAAAGAAAACTGAAATAAGGAACAACTTGATAATATAACAATCAGCAAACGGAAAAACTCACACATCAAGCCAACAAAAATACAAAAACAACTCCTCGGGGTTCTTGACAAAATACAACTGAGAATCTGGCTGCAGTCACTCTCTCATCGGCGTGATGTGGCTTCCCTATGCCTTTTCTACAAATACTTTCACAGTTCTGCTCCGATGAACTTAGATCACTGGTGTCCCCTAGGTATGAATTGGCACGAGTTACTATATTAGCAACTAGATCCCACTCTTTTACAGTGAAACAGATAAAATGTAACCGCAATTTCTACTCTACCGCTTCTTTTCTCGCGTTTCCAGCCTGTGGAATTCCATTCCATATACTTGCTTCTCCGACAGCTACAATCTCCAGGAATTTAAATGTAAGATCAATAGACACCTCTTATCACACTAACTCGCACCCATTCTCTCAAACACTCTTCCCATCTACCCAATCCCCATCCTCGGTATCTTCATCCGTCTATTACCCTCCTTCCGACATTTCCTATAAATAACCACACTTTCTCATCACTTTCCCCTATGTAACCCCCTGCGCAATAGTGGCAGTGGAATGCCTTGCTTGGGGTGAAATGATTAATAAAAACAAACACGTATACAGAGACGAATACAAACACTTAATCATGACCTAAAAAGAATCATGACCTAAAAAACGCACATGATCCAAATAAACTCGGGCATATATTCTGATACAGAAAAGAAATTCAACCCAATACAGTCAGAAGAGGTCAACACAATCAAAAGCAATAAATCGTTATTAAACACCTGCAAATCCTACACTACAGTCATAATTATCATCACTCAGAAAATCAGTGAATATTTTGACGACACAATAACTTCGAAGACCAAAACCTTCTATATCTCGAAAGCACTTGACATGATACAAACTCACTAGCGATGGAATCACTGGAAGGGTCTTCTCGATCATAAAATTCTTCCTAACAGGTAGGTCCCTGAAGGTAGTTATTACTAACCAGTCCTTTGGAGCCTAGCGGTTAACGCAAGCGTCCCCCAGTGATCCATCCTCAAACCAATCCTTTTTTTATTTACATAAATGATCTGCCTAAGAATATAGTCTGATTTTTTGTAAACACCTATATTGATTATATGACATGATACGGACGCACCTCTTGATGGTCAGAGATTGGCAACTGATATCACTTCTGATCTTGCACAAACTACCCAGTAGGAGAAAAATAGTTGTTTACATTGAATGTCACAAAGACTAAGCTACTTCCATTCATCACCGATCGACAATATGAACTACCACAAATTAGGTTGAACGGATATCCCCAAGAGAAAACACCGAGCCTTGAAAGACTATTGGTCCTCAAACATGCACCTGACCTGAAAGAAAACTAATAGTGTTTTCCTCGGATATTTCAGTCTCTCCTTGATAGCGTCTACGTCGTCTCTTGGCGCTGTTTTTTTTTTATGACCGCATTTTTCTTCAAGTTTTGCACTGATTGCTTCTTCACCTTCACGACACAATTGACAGTTGAAAGGCACGACATGTACAACATGTACGTGCAGCATTATGATTTTAGTAAAGTCAATTGCAGACAATGACTGTCGGACAACTGATCGACAGTCGAGACTATAGTGTCCAAGCGTGAAAAAAATTTGTTGCAATCACGGATGACGCGATATTTGTTGTGTCCAAACAAATTTCTTCATACTTCCCGAAAATAGAGTCATATTACGACACAACAGTGCAAATGACTTAATCTGAGGAAAAAATAGTAATCGATTACACTCTAACACACCAGTGGGTCTAAAATTGACCGTATTTTGAAAAGAAAAAAGAAACTAAAGCTGTTGTTTCAGTTAATTTACTCAAGGGCGAACGATCCATTTCTAAGAATACAAATAAAATGAACGACACCCTGTACCGCTCCAGTAAGTCGCCCTCCTTCAGTCGCCAAAATCACACTCTGTAGCCGTTCGGTCAGTCAGTCAATTAAGTGCCATACATGATACACACTTGAGCGATCATGTCTCGAAAGAGACATGACTGACTGACAGAAAATTTTTCCGCAAGAGGTTGCCATTACTTTCTGCGGCAGATTGGTTGCCAGCCAAGGCTATAGAACTCAATCGGTCCTGTTATTCAACCCATAATTAGAGGGAAGAAACGGATTAATACCTTTCCCAAGGATAAGATGTAGCACAAGGCCGAAAGTATGGGGCGCCCAGTGAGGATCGAACTCACTACTTAAATGTAACCGGTTCTAACAAGAAAAGGTTGCTAACCATTACACCACGCCCAAACCACTCCCAATAGAGTATCACCTCGGTACGTACTGATCCGATAATTTATGTTTGATTTTCTGGGATGAGGTATTATTATTGTTTACATTATGTACACGCAGATTATTATCCTCACCTTTGTTGTTGTTATCACAAGGTTTCGGCCGTTGTGCCCTCTGAGCCTTTATCAGACAGATGATATTTAAGGCTTGATGCTCTCCATTCAAAATTGTCTCGCCTGTCAACAGCCTAGCCTAGTTAATTAAGTGTTGGCTCTGGAATTTGGTGACATATCAATTGTTAGTTCAATCCCAGGGTCGGCTAATGTGTGCTAAGACCCACTAGAAATGGAATGAACAATGACAGAGCAGTGCTAAATAAGAATTAGATGAGATATCCCTAGACATGTCTATCTGAGCGAGAACAATCTAATACTGTTCATTAGGTAAGTGGCTAAGTTTTATGTCCCCTGATGAAGGCCAGTCAACGCGTGAAACAACAAATACTCGTACTGTAAACAGTATGTAAGTAATGTAAATCATGATAACACTTTATTCCAGAAATTCAAACACAAAAATATCACCCTCACGTGTGAATTAATATTCACCCTACTAATCAGAGAAAAAGCAATAACAATTGTTATTGTTGCGGAAAGTAGAATCGACGCATTTAAAATCGAGTTTATTCTAAAGCATTTACATCACAATAATACCCTTGAAAAGGGCATAAATCTCTTCTTTCTCCGATCTTCTAGGTCTTTTGAACAGGATTAGATGTTTATCCTTGTTCACTATTAGGGACTCGATTTCCGGTTTATTTCAGCTCTGAAATTTGATTTACTGATTTTATGCTTTTCTTCTCACTCTTTCCGCAAAAGGTGTAGATAAATCCGCTTATTGTGCGGATCCTCACTCCTGCTCAGGCTTTTGAACAGAAGTAAATGTTTATAAAAAAAACTAAAATATTGAGGGTGACTCGTTTGTCTTTGCTTATATAAATTAGCTGAGGCGTCCAAAATGTAATGAGTGACCAAAATGCAGCAGCAATGAGACGAACGACATCTTCCCTAATGCAATCACACAGGCAACCACCAATGAACTGAGTGTAACTCCAAAAAACGCAGATAAAACAGTGCTCGGTTCTGTTTTATTCCAAGATAACTCTTTGGCGAGTGAGACAGACAATGACATGACTGTGCAGCATGCATATAACATGGCACCCCGCGAGAATAACTCCCACCCCCATTGGCGCTTCTCTTGTCTCGTCCAATATCCCGAAGAGAGTTTATCATCTTCAGGCCGTATCAAAACTCGACATACACGGATGTCGTCGCATTTGCTACTTTGCGCCATGATACGCCGAAATCGGAGCCGTTCCAAGCAGAGGCAGGCAGAGGGAAGCTTTTTAGTTTTGGGTTTCTGGTTCCACCCTGACCCGGAATAGCACTTATTAGGGTCTCAGCTATGGGCAAATAGTTAACCCTCTAACTGGGGTCAAAACACTATGAAAGTATAAAAATAGACTTTTATAGAAAAATATACATTTTTGAAGGAAAAATATTACCAACAATACATTTTTGAAGAAAAATTATTACCATAAAACATTTTTGAATGAAAAAAATTATTCTCAGCAAAACATTTTTGAATATAAAACTAGAAGACATTTTCAGTTTTCTAAAATAAAAAAGTTAAAAACATTTTCATTAAAATCTGACTAAATCAACCTTCCCACTATAACCGAAGATTTAAAAAAAGCTACCTTAAAACTCTACCTTTTTGGCATAAAATAACCCACAGAGCTTGATATGCCGTTAAACGAAAGTCAAACTCAAACTCAGCTTGCTGATTTTGCTTTCTGCATCAATATCCGTTACACCCCCAGCATATCTACGTCTAATGCGTCCCGTAATCCACGAGGGTTTTAGCGGCACCACGTGTATTGCAACCGCAGTGTTTTTTGTTTTTTTTTGTTTTGTTTTTTTTGTTGTTGTTTTTTTTTTGGGGGGGGGGGTCTTTTTTGCAAGAAAACAGGATAAAGTCTCTCCAGGCAGATTTGAATTCAAAATTTTCTTTCTTCTTGTCTATGCGCCAACTAATGCTATAGGATCCAGTCCGTCCTTCTATTTATCCACAGGTGAGGGGAGAAGATATCAAATCATATTAAGAGTTTTAACCCAACTGAAAAACGAACTCGGCTCTCTGATTCTTCGCCGCGAGCCGATCTTCTTTACTCCACCGTGCCCCGACGTCTATCGTTACTAAAAAAAAATATCACAAGCAATACCGTTCCCAGCAGCAGGTAAAGACCAAACACAAAGTTCAAGTTTACCTGCCCAGGTTAATATAAATAAAATTCAGTAGACAGGTGCAATAAAAAGAAGCAGGCTGAGTTTGGCAGGTGAGGGCTGACACCTGTGATCAACAGAGTAGTAATATGTATGTTTGTGTTTATGGTGGGAGGGTGAATGCTCGTTATCCGATATTTACAAAGCAGAGGTAACAGTAACCAACAACAGAAAGGTCACGGTTGTAACAATTTATAAAGAAACGAATATTTCTATTGTATAGGATTAATTATCTTGAATACGGGAGTGACCTTCTCACAACGTTTCTAAGGGCCTTTTCTCAATACCACTAGTATGCGTTTTGTTCGTTTGTTTTTTAATAATTCTATGTTTTCAAATTGGTTGTTGATTTTAACGATACCTTTAATTATAATTTTATAAATTTCACTTGTATATTTAACATGGCGTCTTTTTATTTACGTATATAAGATTGTGTTGCGCCAGTCTGTCAAGCAGATAAGGAACTTTACTCCCAGCCGCTGAATTCATTTGTTTTTGAAAGCGTAAGAAAGATTCCTAATGCAACTTAACAGTTGTATTAAACTACCTCCCATGAGGTAATCTGGACAGTAGCTCAGTCATCGCAGACGGGGATGTAGGTTTCACGTTCGGACCAGTGGCACACGCACTAGCCGAGAGTAACTGACGAACTTAAGTGTTGAATATAATTTAATGTTAAATATGAGGATTAAGTCTCTTGTTATTCTATATTCCAAATTTGTATCGAGTGGCTCTTGGGTCTTTTAAGTATGAAGATCATTGCAAAAAATCAGTCAAAATAGATATTCTGAATAGATCTGGATTTTCTGAACTCATGAAATTGTGTAAAAACAAGTCAAGGTTTCAGACCTGCAATGTACGAAATATCATGGCTCCAGAACAGCAATATACCAAACGCCAGTGTCCCAGACCAACAATATACCAAACGACACAGCTCTAGGTCTGCAATGTAGCAAACTTCGCAGTCCCAGACCTACAATGTACCAATTGTCACAGGCCTGCAATGTAACAAACGTCACGGCCCTAGACCCGCAATGTACCAAACGTCAGGATTTCAGTCCAGTAATGTACCGCTCCAGATCAGTCCAGTAATGTACCGCTCCAGATCAGCAATGTATCAAATGTTTGTGCTGCTTTTCTAAACAATATTCCAAAACTGAACAACATCTACTAAACAGGAGTGTCCCAGTATTAATCAGTGAAATCGGGTTAATTTACAAAATTAAAAAAAAAAGCTGACACATTTCTCTGCTTATTACTTAATTATAACAAAAGAATAGATTTATAAATCTTAGTTCAAGACATTATTAAAATTATCAACATTTAATCCATCTATATTACTGCAAATTTCGAATCTATCCTTACCGTTGCGAAACGCATTTTGAAACCATGCAGGAGTTATCTCCTGCACTGCGAACTGAATCCGTTTTTGCAAGCTACAGCTCAACTATTGATCTTTTGGCGATAAACCTTGGTTTTTATGAACCACCATGTAAAAATAGTCCGGGGGTTCGGAATAAAAAATGTTGCTTTATTGTGGATTTGTTATTAATAGGATTCTATCAGGATATGAAAATAAAATTAGAAAAAAATGATAAAATAAAGACAAAGGACACATCAA
The DNA here is from genome assembly GCA_037127315.1 of Ascarosepion bandense. Taxonomy (NCBI): domain Eukaryota; kingdom Metazoa; phylum Mollusca; class Cephalopoda; order Sepiida; family Sepiidae; genus Ascarosepion; species Ascarosepion bandense. Next base: position 1,097,577 of record JBBBDQ010001293.1, read on the forward strand.
AGACGCTACTTGGTTTCAATGTGGAAATGAAATAAGGATAGAAATGTTTAACGTATGTTTCCGTGAATGTAAATAAAATTTACCTTCTTACTTCTTAAAATAACGACCAGTACCGTTACTGCAATATTTTGTCAAAGTTGTTATGCCCAATTATTTCACGATACGATATGGGAAAGTCTACAGATATTTTATTGTCATAGAACTCGCCATGAGCTTGTTCAATCATTAGCTAGGTAAGCAAGCTAGTCTCCCTGAAAGTAAAACACTGCGCCTCCTCGGGTTAACTTTCACAACAGACCTCAAGTAGAATGTCTACATCGTATCTATATCTAAATCCGCTGCTAAGGAAATCGGTTCTCTGTGCAGGGCCAGGAACTATTTCCCGGCTAAAACAATCCTGCACATATACAAATCTACCATCCGCCCGTGCATTGAATACTGCAGCCATATCTGGTCGGATGCTCCTGCTATCCACCTAAGGGGCCTTGACAAAATTCAACGGATAATTTGCAATGTGATCGATCCCGATTTGAATTCTCAGATACAGCCACTTTCTCACCGGCGCAGTGTGGCTTCCCTGTGTCTCTTCTACAGGTATTTTCACGGTTTCTGCTCTGATGAACTTAGCTCAATGGTGCCCACTATATACGAATTTGCTCGAGCCACAAGATTAGCAACTAGGTCCCACCCTTTTACTGTGAAACCAATAAAATGTAAATTCAAATTCTACCCCCTAAGCCTTTTTTTCTCGCACTTTCATGGCTTCTATAAATACTTTCATGGCTCTCTATAAATACTTTCATGACATCTGCCCAGACGAACTTAAGTCACTGATGCCTCCTCAACAGGTGTTTACTCGTGCAACCAGACTGGCATCTGGGTCCCACCCATTCACAGTCAGGTTAGCCAAATGCAGACGACAATTCTACTCCTGCAGCTTCTTCTCTCGCACTTCCCGCCTGTGGAACTCGCTCCCGTATTCTTGCTTTCCTGACGGCTACAACCTCCAGAAATTTAAATGCAAAGTCAATACTCATCTACTAACCACTGGACTCTAGCTCTCTCCCCACCCCTGTATAAACTTCCCTTTCTTTCCACCTATGTATCTGTCATCGCACCTGCTTTCTCAGCTTTCTATTGTTCCTTTCTAACTAGTTTGTACTCCTCACTCTTTCCTATTTTTTTTTATATTTATGTAGCCCTCTGCACATCAGTGGCGTTTCCGCCTTGCTTGGGGTGAAATGATTAAAAAAAAACAAAAAACTTCCCGCCTGCGGCATTCCCTTCCGTTTACTTGCTTCCCCGGCAGCTACGATCTCCAAGAATTTAAATGTAAAGTCAATAGTCATTTCCTATCTTACTAACTTGCATTCTCTCTCTCATGTTCTCATCTCATTTCTACAGTATTCTCATCCCTCTCCTACCCGCTTCCTGACACCCCCTGTATTCTGTCACTCATTCTCATAACTTTCCTCCTATGTAAACCCCTGCACAACAGTGGCAGTATAATGCCTTTCTTAGGGCGATACGATTATAAAAATAAATTAAGAATCATCAGAAATTTATTATAAAAAAGCGTGAAAATTTCAACTATTTATGTTAATTCTGCAGCCCCAAATTTACCGTACGGGTAGGACCATCTGTCACGCCTTTTCTAGATCCGCCAGTGCTCCAGGCCAAGGCACTAAAGCAGTATCCTTCACTAATTCACTATTCTACAGGGAATTCAAAACAGAACTCTTTATTTTATCTATGAGAATAGATTGTTCTCGACATCTCACCATGTCTAAAAATATCTCGTTGAGTACTTTATTAATTCATACATACATTTCTACGGCTTATTCTCCCTTTGCAGGTTATTTAAAGCTAGAAAATACTTTTAGATTGTAAGAAAATTTTATTTTTATTTTTTGTTTTTATTTTTTATTTATTTATTTATTTATTTTTGGTTGGGACAGATATAATAATGGATCAGTGGTACAGCCAATCAATTAACTGCCATGCATCATACACGGGTAGTCATGTCGCTTTCAAAATATGACTGACGGAGCAGAAAATTTTCCGGCAGAAGGTTGCCATTACTTTCTGCATTAGGTTGGTTGTCAACTATGGCTGTAGAACTCAATCTGTTTTGTTATTTAACCCATAGCTGGAGGAAGAAGAGACGGATTATGCCCTTTCCCAACGGCATTTGCGCTTAAGTGATGCGACGAATTTAACTGGAATTTGAACTCGGCTTTCTGATTTCTCGTTCCGAGCCAATATCCACTGCACCACAACGCACATAATTAACCAATAACTAGGGAAGCTGGCCTCTCAGAGTAACAATACGGAACCATTCTCAATTATACTGCCAACACATCCAAACTTACAGCACCGGGCATTCATAAGCGGTCACCCATCTGAGTACTGACCAGGTTCGATGTTGCTTAAAATCGTTGATCGTACGGAAACCGGTGTTTGCTCGTGGTGTAGTCGTAAGCCTTAGTCGTTAATTATATTAGTTCTTCAAAATTCAGCCAGCTAAATTTTGCCTCTCGGGTCAGACCGATCTCACGTTTCCTCTAGATCCGTCAGTACTCCAGACTAAAATGCTAAAGCGATAAATTTAAGGAGACTGTGCAAAGGCACTCGATAAAGTATATCACAAAAACCTATTTGAAGTGTTGACATATAGAAGGATATTAGAATAGTTACCAACCTATACTGTGAGCAAACGGTCTGCATACGGATAAAAAATATAGAAATGGATGTAACACAAGTATATACCTTCTCACCGGACATTCAGCCTATACGAGGCGATATTGAGAGAACTAGACGTCCTACCAAGGTTCATTACTGGCGGCCAAAAGATAAGGTATGAAGGTGAAACACTGATGATAGTAGACACACAAAGAGCTACAAAATGTCCTATACGAGGCGATATTGAGAGAACTAGACATCCTACCAATGTTCATTACTGGCGGCCAAAAGATAAGGTATGGAGGTGAAACACTGATGATAGTAGACACACAAAGAGCTACAAAATGTCCTAAAGAAGGTCGTGAAGAAAGGATTAAAAATGAGTGGCAAGAAATCGGAATGCATGGTTGTTAAAAAAAAAAGGATGAGCTCAAAATGCCATTTTATAAATCGGAGATACCAGAATCAAACAATTGCAGAAATTTAAATGTCTGGAAAGTGTTTAAATATTGTGGAAAGCGTGACACTGAAATCTGAAAAGGTATTGGAATATCCAAGGAATCATTGGAAAAGCTAAGCAGACTAAAATAAACAAGAAAATTCGCTACAGGCAAGGATAAAAATTCTAAAATGCTACGGGATATATGTTTTGTTTTTTGCTTGGTTTTGTCTTTATGGCATATTATCCTCAGCGGGTCATTTATTACCAACAAAATGTTATTTATTGCTGGTAATACCTTTTTCTTTTTCAACAATTTATTGTTGTTTTTATATAAGTTTTGTGTCTAGCAATACTTTTTTCTTTTCGAGTACCAAGATTCATTGGGATTTGTTTTTAAGGGCATGGTCCCCAAGTCCTACACTATTATTTAACCCATAACTGGAGGTAAGGGATGGAGTAATACCTTTCTCAAGAGTACCAGTACTTAAGTGAATGCAGGGTATTCAACTGGAATTCGAACTCGGCACACCAATTTCTCTTTCCGAGCCGTTATCCACTGCACCACAACGCACATCCGTCACGAAACACTTACAGCACACGGTATTCCCAATCGGTCACCCATCTAAGTACTGACCAGCCTCAACGTTGCTTAACTTCGGTGATCGAGCGAGAACCGGTGTATTTAACGTGATATTGCAGTGAATGTTGGGAGATTTTGTTACAATTTTGATGTGAAGCAACAGAAATATTTATACAAAAGTATACTGAGGATAAAAAAACGAATACGTGAGTAACATCAATAAATGAAAACAAAAAGAAAGCTAATACTTAACATCAAAAGGAGACAATTGAGGTTTCTATGGCACGTAATGCGGAAAGAAGGCTTGGAAAATTTGATACACAGGGAAGAGATAGAGTACAAGATGGACTGAGAAAAACTACAAATAACATACTTGGTGAGCTTGAGTAAACAAATGGCGGAAAATGGCTAAGGAGAAATTACAAAAAGTGTATTAAGGGCTACAAAGGACACGAGAGCCATGATCACCTAGGCGCATAAACAGTGTATAAATCCAACGAGGATAGACGTGATTTAACTAGAAACGATCTGAGAGAGTAATTTGCTATCTCCGTATTTACGTCGAAGTTCGTTAATATAAAAGTAGAAAAATGTGAGGGTTTTGAATTATCCCCAAGCCGGGTTATCAGTCATTTTTATTTAGACAAGACGACTTTACCAGAAAACGAAGGCCTGAGAAACCGATCAGGAAGCAATTAGTTTAGTCACAGATATAAACATTATATTAAGAATTTAAAAGAAAGCCCGACTTTCTCATTTTATTTGGAGTTTTCTTTTCACTTTTCTCCAGGTGTATAAATCAACATCTTCATCGTTTAGAGCAGGAGTTCCCAATCTTTTTGTACTTTTTTACCCGTTGGCATTTTATAGATTCCAAAAAATTGAGGATAAAAAAGAAATACAAATTTAAATTTTGATATTTTATTATGAAAACTCTTTGAGTAGAGTCATTAATACAAAACATCTGTGAATTAAACGCAGATCTAAACTGATTCATAAATGGAATTTTGTCTCTCTCTGTGTGTATGTCTGTGTGTGTGTGTTCGTTACCTATAGACTCCGAAACGGCTGAACCGATTTTCTTGAAAATTTGCACAGTTGTACCATAAGCGTCTGCGAGTGTTCTTAGCTAGGTTTTGTGTCGAGGTACCCCTGAAAAATAACGAAAATCGATAATCTAAAAAATCGGGTTATAGGAGGAGTGGTCCGATTTTAATAAAATTTGATACACTCATAGACAAACACATAAGAAACGATATTCAGAAGATTCAAGGTTGCAATTCTTACAATACTGCAGAAAATCGATATTATATATATGAAAGGCAAGATGTTTGTCTGTTTATCTGCCTGTATGTCTGTATTTTTTTTCAGCTTTTTTATTTTAGTTTTTGCTTCGGGTTTTGTCTCTAAGTAGGTATAATTGTAGTTCTTAGTCTCAGCCATGATACCATTTACACAGAGGACTTATTTAGCCTTCAAAATTCTGTTTACGACCAAAAAACCTTATTTGATATCGATACCAGGAAATCAAAATTTGACTTACATCCATTCATTTTTCTTTCAATCTACGGTTTCGCTTTAACTGGAAACAACTATTGTATTATAATCTTTCGTGCCAACGCCTGAGCCCCAGGACCATGGATTAGTTTTAAAGCTTTCATTACACCCGAGCAACGCCGGGCTATACTGCTAGTATATATATATATATATATATAAATGATGCGCGTTGTGGTGCAGTGGATATCGGTTCGGCATAAGAAATCCGTGGTTCGAAATTGTGGTTCGAAAGAGGCATATTCGGGGATCACATATGGTAATTCATTAACGGACTGAATTTAGAAAACAGTTTGATTCTCCATATATATTTTTTCGTGATCTACAATATCACTGCTAAGTAAAAATACGCAAACTATTCAAAACTATGTACAAATAACCAAAACTAAATGATACTAATGAGATTAATGGGCTTTTTACCCACCTTCCAGTCGAATTTGTTTCGTTCACTTACACACAAATACTCTTGGGGAAAGTATTAAGCCATCTTTTCTCCCCTCAGCTATGGGTTGAATAGCAGTCTGTAGGCTTGGTTGGCAACAAGTTTATCGCAGAAAGAAATATCAACCTGCTGTGGAAAAATCTTCTGCCTAGTCAGTTATTTTTCAAAAGAGATATGATCGCGCAGCCGTGTACCACGCATGGCAATTAACAGACTAACTGATTATTTTTTGAAATTGTTTTCAGAGAAAGATTTTATAAATTTCAAAGTAGCACTAGATGCTCGGTAATTGAAGGCACACGGTGTATATAAAAGTAAATATAGTAATGTGATCGATCCCGACTTGGCAATTCAGATACAGTCACTTTCTCACTGGCATAGATTAGCAACTAGATCCCACCCTTTTACAGTGAAACCGATAAAATGCAACCCCAACTTCTAATCCAACAGTTTCTTTCCTTGCACTTCCCGACTGTGGAATTCCCTTCCACACGATTGCTTCCCCGACGGATACAATCTCCAGGTGTTTAAATGTAAGGTCAATAGACACCTCCTAACACACTAACCTGCTCCCATTCTATCAAACACTCTTCCCATCTACCCAACCCTCATCCTCGGTATCCTTACTCATCTGTCACCTTCCTCCTGACATTCCCTATGTCTAACCACTTCTTCTCTTTACCTTCCCCTATATAGCCCATTGCGCAATAGTAGCAGTGGAATGCCTTGCTTGGGGTGAGATGTTTAAAAAAAATATATATAATATGGCTCCCCTGTATCTCTTCTACGAATACATTCCAGCTTCGCTCCGATGAACTTTGCTCCCTGTTGCCCCGTATATATAAATTTACTCGATTTTAGCAACTAGGTCCTAGCCTTTTTACTGTGAAACCAATAAAATGTAAACGCAAAATTTACTCCATCAGTTTCTTTTCTCGCACTTCCCGTGCTGTGGCATTCCCTTCCATTTACTTGCTTCCCCGACAAATACGATCTCCAAGAATTTAAATGTAAAGTCAATAGTCATCTCCTATCTTACTAACTTTCATCCTCTGTCTCATGCTTTTTTCTCCATCCACTCCACTCTCATCAGTATTCTCATCCCTCTCTCACCCACTTCCTGACACCCACTATAACCTGTCACTAATTCTCATAACTTTCTTCCTATGTAATCCTCTGCACACCAATGGCAGTAAATTGCCTTGCTTGGGGCGATATGATTTTTTAAAAATTCTTAAACCTCAATTTAACAGGAACACACAACGCTAAGCCATTTAGAATGGACTGAAATCTAAACTTTGTTTTCTCGCAAACACATTTTGGCAAGCACCAAATGCAGCTATCTCATGATATTTTAACGGTTGGTTCAATAGTGTTTGCAATTTCAGTTGTATAGAACTCAGTGAAAAGTAATTTCATTCTATTATCAATAATTGCTAGCTATTACACTCTGGCAGGCGCTCAATCCATCTGTATTTTATAATATATCTTCAGTCTATCATCATGTTCCATCTTTTTTCTTCTTTTCTTCTAATAGGAGTTTAATGTTTTGCACATGTATTGAGAGCTGGCCAGGTGAGCTCTTATCTTAAAACATTAGACTTACCTGACACCTAATCTTTAAAAGCCTTTCCCTGAGTCCAATTTCTCTCGATTTCCCAGCCGTTTTAGCTTACAAACGGTTTTTTTCCACCCCAAACCTCTTCAGTACTACTGGATTTGCCATCACCCTCGCTTTCATTGTCACAACCCCATGTCATTCCGAGCTCGCCCGCCCTCTCCGCATAATAGCAACATCCCATTTATCTATCATCAAAAAAATTCGAAAACTTCTGCGATATATATTTTTTTCTTTTTCGTTAATATTGGGGTCAAGAATGTGTGGTTATTTACTCAGCCTAGATTAGTCTAATACAAGGACAGTCAAGAAGAGTTCTCAGTAAGGATACAATTTATTCTTCATTAGGTACCGTGGCCTTTTAAGACGTAGGCGAGCATGGATCCCCACTTACCCATATCTGTTGTTACTCTTAACATTTTCTAAAACATCGAGCAAAGATGAGTACAATAGTCCGAATAATATAAATACTGTGAATACAACCTGATCACAGAAATATAGACAAATACTAATAGAACTTTCCCATTCAAAAACGGGTATGACCTTAAACTGCACCCGGCAGCAAATCCTCTGATTGGGAGGTTGTGAGAAGCATGGAACCACCTCTTAATAGCTGTTGTTCCCAGGTTCACCCGTACCCAGAGTGGTAGCACCTGTTAGGATCCCAGCTACGGGTAAATAGTTAACCCCCAAACTGGGGTCAAAATGCTATGAAAGTATTTACCAACAAAATGCTTTTGAATGAAAAATGTTGCCAACAAAACCTTTTTTGAATGAAAAATGTTACCAACAAAACCTTTTTTGACTGAAAAATGTTACCAACAAAACTTTTTTTTTGAATGAAGAATGTTACCATCAAAACCTTTTTTGAATGAAAAATGTTACCAATAAAACCATTTTTGAATGAAAAAACTGTGATTTAAAATAAAAATATGTTTCAGGCCTTAAATGGCCTTTCAAACAATTCCCCACTCAAAATATAAACAAACAAAAAAAGAAAACAAATAAACTAAATAAAACAAATCAAAACGATTTTCAGCATTAAATGACCTAATGAAGGTTGATATGCTGGTTAAAAGAGCCAACCAACCAACCAACCAACCAACCAACCAACAACCAAACATGTTTTCTCTATTTTTTGCTGGGGGACAAATATAATTAAGTAGTTCCCTTGAGACTTTGTTTTATAAGTACACTGACTACTTTAAAACACGAATCGTTCAAAAAAAAGTACTTAATGGAACGCCAAAATGAACAATGAGTCCATATTCGGGACTCAGCTGGCGTGACTGAATCATATTTCTGTTGAAGATGTAAGGCAAAAGTTAACAATGAAATAATTTTTTAACAAATTTTAAAGGGTATATGTGAATTTCGGTGAGAATTTTAGTAAAAATAAATTAGTTTGATTTTGCGGTGAGTTCATATCTAAACTTATTTATAAATAAAACTTTGTATGTGTGTGTGTGTGTGTGTGTGTGTGTGTGTGTGTGTGTGTGTGTGTGTGTGTCCTTTACCTATAGATTCTGAAACGGCTGAACCGATTTTCTTGAAAATTTACACAGTTGTACTATAAGCGTCTGCGAGTGTTCTTAGCTAGGTTTTGTGTTCTTGGCTAGGTTTTGTGTCGAGGTACCCCCGATAAATATCGAAAATCGATAATCGAAAAAATCGGGTTATAGAAGGAGTGGTTCGATTTTAATCAAATTTGATACACTCATAGACAAAGACATAAGAAACGATTTTCAGAAGTTTCAACGTTGCAGTTCTTATAATAGTGTAGAAAATCGATAATATATATATATATAAAGGACAAGATATATATATATATATATATATATATATATATATATATAAGACAAGATGTTTGTGTATATATATATATATATATATATATATATATATATATCTTTGTGTGTGTGTGTGTGTGTATCCGATTCTCACCAAACTTCACAGAAATATTCTTTCTGAATGAAATTGGAACTTAAAGTAAAACCCAACTGGTATGTTATAGCTACTCCCTAATCATGTTCACTTTGAAATGTGCTCGAAGAAAATGCTAAATTTAAGTATGTTTCTATGGAGCAATGGCGAGCATGATAACCGTATGAACATTCTGACTGTTTGTGTGATGCTTGCCGGTTGATTGACGTTTAAGTAGGACTGCGCTACTTGTAGCAAATTCATACAGTGATGTCTTGACGTTGAAAAAATAGTTTATATTGACCTGAAGTATAAACTAAAAGAAAAGTAAAAGAAATTTAAATATCTGGGAAGCCTTCTGACAGAAGATGAAAAGCGCGACAGTGAGATCCGAATGCGCGCTGGCATGGCCAAGGACGCATTTCAAAAGCTAACAAAACAGGAAAATCTCACTGGAAACAACAAAAAAAGAGTGCTGGACTGCGATGTGATATCTGTCTTCTCTTTATAGTGATTTTCTAAACGCAGCTTAGATGTGGTACAAGGCCGAAAGTATAGAGCATTCAGTGAGGCTCGAATCCACTACTCAACTGTAATGATTCTAGCGAGTCAAGTTTGCTAACCATTACACTCTCTGTCTTGTTGGGCGATAGTAAATTTTCTAAAATTTTTTTCCGAAAGTATGGGACACCCACTTAGTATCGAACAAACTACTCAGTTATAATGGCACGACAAGCTTGCTAACCATTACATCACACCGAGGTGTCCTGTCCCTTCCGTATGGCAGCGAATGTTAGACGATCTCCTCAAAAATGAAAAAGAGGCTCCAGGAAGAAGAAATTAGGAATATGTAGTTGAGATTTCTAGGGTACGTAATGAGGAAGGAAGGTCTGGAGAATTTAATACCCAATGGATGGATAGAAAAAAGACAAGCAGCGCAGGATATATTTCATAGGATTGAGCAAATAGGTCGCGGAGCAAGGTTTGGGTGAGATACCAAGAGGAAAATATTGAGAGCGACAAGGGACAGAACCAAGTGAAAGTCCATGATCGCCTACGTCCTGATGGCACAATAAGAAGAAGAAGAAGAAGAAGAAGAAGAAGAAGAAGAAGATAGAGCAATGTAATTAGTTTCGTCTTGATTTAGTGTTTCATACCAATGGCGAATTTATTTAACTAGACTGGTCCACTTGTTGAAAAAAAAAAGGAAAATATTTCCAGGAAATAATTTTCTGTAGATTAGTATTCCGTAGACATTTCTTAAGGTGCGACATTTGTAGGAACTGAACAATATTAATTTTTTAATCATTTTAACTGTGAGGTTCCTGTTTACAATATCGATAAAGTGCGATATCGATGGCTGACATTTTACAAAATTATCTGGTTTGCATCTTAAAAAATATTTATTTTAAATAATGAAGAAATGGTTCATGGCTTTTCAATCAAAAAACAAAAATTTACATAAATTAACCTATATATATATATATATATATATATATATATATATATAGATAGATAGATAGATAGATATTTTCTTTTAATCATATGACTTCGAGCAAGGCGGTAACGCCACTGAAGCGCAGGGGGCTACGTAGGAATGAAAAGATTGGAAAAGAGAAAGTCGGAAACCACATCCTAAACAGGGAACAAGGGATGAGCTCTACACCTGTTCAATTGACGTTGGTGGAGTGTGAACCGGGCGATAGTTTAGTCTATCTACTCCAATTAGTTTAGTCTATCTACTCCAATTTATCTGTTTGTTCTCAATTTAAAATAAATAATTATCATAACTCATTGTTTATGCAGGTGCTTCCGAAAATCCTCCTCACCCCACTCCACAAGAAAACCTTTTTTTTAATGAAAAAAATTTTTAAATTTGTTTTTTTCTTTTAATACAGATAGAATCAAAGTAAACATAAATTCAAATGAGAAATTTCCGAATTTCAAACTAAGTGCAGAAATCTCTGTAAAGTGTCATATATTAATATGTAACTGATTATTTTATGATCAAGATCTCCTTGTAATTCAATAAAAATATATTTATGTATAGATTCTAAAAAGACTATTGGCATTAGGAAAGTCTAATGAATGTTGATCTATAAAAAATAATTTTCCGAAAATTGTTTCTCGGTTAATATATTTAAGTACTCCTTGCGACTTTGCGCAGTACCAAGTTATCAATACACTGGCTGTTTTTTATCAAGAATCGTTTTTCAGATTACGTCTCTCTTGCGAGCGTTCCTTCTATTAGGTTTCTAGACAAATAGTAAATATTACACATCTAATCTATGGAACTATTACTATTGCTATTACTGCCATATTTTTAATTCTAAGCCTTAAACAACGCGTTAGGATGCTACGGATATCGTGGACTGAGCATACAAGCAACGACGAGGTGTTAGAAAGAATGGCAACAAAAAGGAAATTGATGCTGAGCATCAGGAAGAGACAACTGAAGTTCCTGGGACATGCAATGAGGAAGGAGAGTCTGGAGAGCCTGATACTGACTGGACAGATAGAAGGAATGAGAGACAGAGGAAGGCAGCGGATAACATATTTGCAGGGACTGATCAGGTGGATGACGGAACGGGGGTTGCCAGGAGCAACAGGAGCAAACATACTAAGAGCCACAAGGGATAGGGAGACGTGGAGAGCCATGATCGCCTACGTCCTGAAGGGACAGGGCACATAGAAGAAGAAGAATGAAAGAAAGATGCGCGGGTTTACTGGTAAATAAAGAGAATGTGAAAACTGTAAGAAAAAAGGACACTAACATAAATTTCTGGCAAACTGAAGATGGTAACTGACATTACATTTTAATGTTTTGAAGATTGTAAGTGCCAAGGGCACCGAGAGCCCATATCTCTGAGGGAGAATCGCCGATTGGTGTCAAATCGGCCGGGTTCAATCCTGGCTAAAAGCAATCCGATATCTAACCGTACTGATGAGCGAAACAGATCTATGGATGTGCGTTGTGGTGCAGTGGATATTGGCTCGGAACGAGAAATTGGGCAGCCGTGTTCGAATTCCAGTTGAATTATCTGCATTCACTTACGCGCAAATACCCTTGGGATTAATCCCTCTCTTTCTTCTACTTATGGGTTAAATAACAGGACAGATTCTACAGCCTTGGTTGGCAACCAGTCTATCGCAGAAAGTAATAGCAATCTACTGCGGGAAAATCTTCTGCCCAGTCAGTCAAGTCTTTTCGAGACATGATCGCCCAAAGTGTATCACGTATGGCACTTAACTGACTGAAGGGGCAAGGAATCAAAAAAACAGAATAGGTTTTGATAGGCGAGAATTTTGAGAATAGAAAATATTAGAATCGAACTTGTGGTTACATCAAGCTATTTCAACAATTGTGTGTATTTATTTTCTAGACGTAGCTTAGATGTGGCACAAAACTGACAGTACTAGGCACCCAATGAGGATCGATCTCACTACTCGCAATTGTTCTATTGAGACGAACTTGCTAACCATTACAGCAAGTCTAAGTGTTGCTAAGTAGTACGTAAATATTTAGAGAAGAAATTTTGTCCCTCATGGTCAGGGATTCTTAACCGCTGTACCACAACACACTAGTGTGCCGCGCGATCATCTTATGTGCATTGCAAAATATTGTCACGGTATACTTATATATATGTGGGGGGCACTGGTAATTGTGCAGCGTTATTTTTTGAATAAATGCATAAATATTAAACTTTTCAAATAGTTATTTTCACTATGTTCTTCTAATATTAGATTTTAGTTATGTGAAAAAAAGAATTTTTTTTTAATCATTTCACCCCGAGCAAGGCGGAAACGCCACTGATCTGCAGGGGGCTACATAAATATAAAAAAATTAATTAGAAAAGAGTGAGGAGTACAAACTAGTTAGAAAGGAACAATAGAAAGCTGAGAAAGCAGGTGCGATGACAGATACATAGGTGGAGAGAAAGGGAAGGTTATACAGGGGTGGGGAGAGAGCTAGAGTCCAGTGGTTAGTAGATGAGTATTGACTTTGCATTTAAATTTCTGGAGGTTGTAGCCGTCAGGAAAGCAAGAATACGGGAGCGAGTTCCACAGGCGGGAAGTGCGAGAGAAGAAGCTGCAGGAGTAGAATTGTCGTCTGCATTTGGCTAACCTGACTGTGAATGGGTGGGACCCAGTTGCCAGTCTGGTTGCACGAGTAAACACCTGTTGAGGAGGCATCAGTGACTTAAGTTCGTCTGAGCAGAAGCCATGAAAATATTTATAGAACAGACAAAGGGAGGCCACATTTCGATGATGGGGAAGTGGCTTTTTAGCTACTATTTCTAGTGATCCGGTGCTCAAAATAAAACGTTCGACGGTTTTATTGATACATTTTGGTTTTCAATACAAAAGCTATATCTTACCTTAGATAAAATTGCTTTATTAATTTTATTACAATTTTCTACTTCTTATTTATTTGAATTAGGCTTGTTAACCCTAAATAACATAAAAATAAAAAGTAGCATGGCTATTCTCAACTGAAGAAGAAATGAGGGTCTGCTAATCTCACATTCGACTAAACATTGAAGAAATCGCAAACAAACAAAAAAAAACACCAGCTAGATAAGCTGTTTTGTTTTATGGCACATCAACCTCGGCGGGTCATTTATTGCCAACTAATTTTTTTTTCTAATTGCTGGTAATACCTATTTCTTTCAACTATTTATTGTTGTTTTTATATAAGTTTTTGTGTCTAGTAATACTTTTTTTTTTCAAATATCAAGATTCATCATGATTTGTTTTTAAGGGCAGGGTCCCCACGTCCTACCTTTGTTATTTAACATAACTGGAGGGAAGGGAAGGATTAATACCTTCCCCAAGGGTACCAGTGCTTAAGTGAATGCAAGGTATTTCAACTGGAATTCGAACTCGGCTCACCGATTTCTCTTTCTGAGCCGATATCCACTGCACCACAACGCACATCCGTCACTAAACGCTTTCAGCACCTGGCATTCCCAAGCGGTCACCCATCTAAGTACTGACCAGCCTTAACGTTGCTTAACTTCGGTGATCGAGCGAGAACCGGTGTATTCAACTTGATATGCATAGATCAGCTTGAGGTTTCGCACTAAATAATATGCTCAAATACTTTAATAGAAATATTGAAATAAAAGTTCATATTTGTTTGTGTATTTTAAAAGCGATCTATCGTTGTATTTCATAACATTTACATTCATAGTCTTTAAAATTTAGCCAAGTGTGTCGTGATATTTTCATTTGCTCCTGGGTGTGCCCTTGCTTTAAAACTAAAATAAACACTGGGCATGGCCTAGATGAATTTTGAAAATTCAACGAACCAGATTTGAAAAGCTGCTGCTTCATCAGTCATCGACAAGACTGAGAACTTGTGATTCCCATACATTTCTGAAGCCTATTCTTTTCCCCTCACTGCTCTATGCTTGTATCATTTCATCATCATTATCAAGCAAACCTTGAATTATCTCCAGCCATGATAAGTAGGATTGTTTTATTGGCTTAAAAGTAATTTGCCTTCAATTGTTATACATTTATTATATAATATCTGGCTTTTTGTTCTTATTTTAGTCGGTGTAAACATTTCTCGTCCTTGATTAAGCTCCGATGGGAGGGGATGGATAAACCGGTTAAGCTGCTTTTCTGGTTAATCACGTTATGTATTTCGATGTTACCACAATGCGGTAATTATGTTCTTTTTACTCATATTTTTCGTTTTTTTTTTGTTCATGTTTTAACAAGTTTCTTTTTAACGCTATTATTTAAAAACAATGACTTTAATAAGATTATTACTTGTAAGTAACAGAAATGACGAAGCTTAACAAATGTAACTGTACCAGTAAAGATTGAACTCAAAGATCCATCTCGCACATTTATACATATATCATTCATCTGTACAATAGATATCACTGTTGACCCCTGTATGACGAGAAACTACATCCGGCAGCAAGGATGCAAGATCAGAGGATTAGGGCTTTTGAAAAACCCTGGGTAATAGAAACTGAGTAAATAGTTAAACTAGGGTTGAAACACAATTAAATTATAAAAATACATTTGTATAGTGAAAAAAAAGCCAGCAATCTATACATACATAGATACATTTTTGTAAAGAAAGTTGCTAATAATATTTATTAAACATAACGTTTGAATAACTAAATCTCTTTTGGGAATAACAATTATTTCTCTAGACGCAAGTCCTCCTATTTAACCCATAGCAGTGGAGACATATTGATAACTTTCCAAATTTGACTTTCTGATCTCCCATTCCAAACTGTTATCCATTACCCTGCACGTTTGCCCTAAACCGAAAAAAGACAACGGGAAAGAACTCATTTACTTTTACAAGTTTCAAAATAATATCAGCTCAACGCTCAGGTTGGGCCCAAACTTCAGGCAACACCTCTCCTTCAGGATGTGGTTGGAGTCATTTGCTGAAGTTTCTTTAAAAGTGGTATGCCGAAGAAACTTTATCAATCTTTTTAAGACATTACTGGTATCCGTACTTTAAAATAATCTTGTATCACATTCGGTTGCATCTTGGAAAAAATGAAAAATACATATTTTACATAACTTAATAGTAATTCACAGATAAACAAAAATATGTAATTAACTGGGAAAATAGATGGCTTATAAATTTTAATATCGCCAAAATCAAACTTCTATTATGACCTATGGTTAACACCATAGACAAATATTTCCTTCCTGACAAAGGCTCCGAAACAGTGCACATTCTCTCATAATGGCCCCAATTTAATTATAAATTCGAGAGGAACACGTTAAAAGAAATTCAATGAAGTCATATGCCGTAGAGAAGCTCGGGGGAAATATCATTGGCATGAGGAGCATTACACATTCAGTTCGCTTCAGGTGAGTTTCAATTACTTTCCAGTAATTTCCTTCTGCTGCCCCACCTCCCATCAGCATGGTTGTTGCTAGTCTCCTGGAGAGCATCCCGCTCCGCCTCCTTGGCCTCACTTTTTCAACTGATCTGCTAACAAATACATCGAATCTATAGCTGCATCTACTGTTAAAATGTGTGGGTCACTCTGTCAAGCCAGAAAGTTTTCCTTGTCTTAATCAATTTCTCACATTTATAAATCTACTGTTTGTCCTTGCAGTGAATACGGATGCCATATTTGGTCGGGTTTTCCTGCATTTCATCTGAAGGTTCTTGGCAAAATCCAAAAAAGGATCCACAATGTAATCGATCCTAATTTGACATCTCAACTTCAGTTATTTTCTCACCGCCATGACGTGGCTTCCCTCTGTCTTTTATACAAATCGTTTCATAACTGCTTTGAAGATCTTTTTCCCTAGTGCTCCGACTATATGAATGTAAGCGCGCTACTGAGTTGGCATCTAGGTCCCACCCATTTACCGTTGAAATAATTGAATTTAACCGCTTTTTTCCCGTTTCTTTCCTCGCATTTCCAGTCAGTGTAATTCCATTCTGTTTACTTGCTTCCCTGATTTCCAAACATTTAAATGCAACGTTAATTGACAACTTCTATCTTCCTGAATCCTGTTCATTTTTTTTTATCTCTTGCTCGATACCCACTGTAGCGAGTCTTTTTTCTCACTGTAATTCCCTATGCACTAATGGCGGTCCTGCCTTGCTTGGAGTGAAAGGATTTTAAAAAATTGTGTATAAACCAAATAAACATTAATAAACAGATAATGGATTCTTTTTTTGTGTTTGCTTCTTGGAATATTCAAGAGGCATATTCCTTGACTTGCACTCTTTTATCGTCATATGCTCATTTGGCTTTTTCAGTACAGACTAGTTACTGTTGAACGGTAGGAGCAATGTCACCTAGCGTCTCCATTAACAAGCTAGAGGAACAATGTCTACGAAACAGTTTCCTAAAAAAAATGGTTCAATTTTCCGACACTTCTCCATGATATTGTTCACCGCGGTAGTTATCCTCAAGATGATATTATCAAAAGATATATATTTGACATAGGGCGGTTCGAACCCCGGTCTCATTGTGGAAGCGCTACTGCTATCAAACAGAAATTCTATTTGCTTCATCATTTACGACGCCATTAGAAACGTTAATTTTATTGTTAATACAATCTTTTTATAGATTTAATAATGCTTTCATCATTTTCAGAAACACATTTTTTAAATGTTTGGTTATTCTTTATTTTCATTATTAGGTTCATCTCCTCCCCAATCATTTCATGTCATATCTTTTTATATATTTTATATATATATATGTACATTATCAAATTTTGATGTCATGAGTATTTTAGTAGGATCCCTGTAAATATGCCGTATTGTGTTATATTCTGAATCGAATAGTGATGACAAAGTAAATTGTAAGGAATGAATGGGTTGCGAATCAGATTAACTAGGTTTAAGATAGTCAGTGTTGGCCAACTTCACCCACTTTATCTTCGAACCTATGTCAAAATTGTAATTATATTACAATAAATAATCAGTTTTACAACCTCATCGATTCGTATTAGAGTCCACTCACTTTAATCCGGTACAATTGGGACCAGGCCAAACGACGCATGACCCACTAACCAAATGATGTAAACTTAGCCTTGCCAGCTCATTTCATATATGTTAGGAAAGATATAAGAAAGAAAACAGAAAGCTTAAAACAGAAAATCAGGCAATTATTAATGATTACAAAGGTTTATAGTGTTTCAGATCATACAAATAATTGAAATAAAGGCCGAAAACTAAAAATAATATGTACTTACCATCATGAATGGGGAAATATTTGCGGAATAGACAACTCAGTACCACCGACTCAGCACCGGAAAAACTCAGGACCGAAAAAATAAAGGTAATTTAATAGGATTGAACACTTAATTCGTGATTATTTTCTTCAAATAAGGCATTAGAAAAGACGTTGTGCAAATTATGAACCAGCATATTGTTTTTATGATTTCTTTTATATAATTAAGGTGTTAATCCGTGACAAATTACTTTTTTTCGGTTATAAAAATGTTTTCTAGTGCTAAATTTTCCCGGGGTTGTGTTGTCTCGGTGTTGAGTTGTCTCCAAGCTCAGTCGGTTTTGTTTTTAATTATTATTTTTAATTAAGGTGTTAATCCATAATAAATTACTTTATTCGGTTATAAAAATATTTTCTGGTGCTAAATTTTTCCAGGGTTAAGTTGTCTCTGTGTTGAATTGTCCCCGAGCTCAGTCGGTTTTGTTTTTAATTATTATTTTTAATTAAGGTGTTAATCCATAATAAATTACTTTTATTCGGTTATAAAAATATCTTCTGGTGCTAAATTTTTCCAGGGTTAAGTTGTCTCTGTGTTGAGTTGTCCCCGAGCCCAGTCGGTTTTGTTTTTAATTATTTTTTTTAATTAAGGTGTTAATCCATAATAAATTACTTTTATTCGGTTATAAAAATATTTTCTGGTGCTAAATTTTCCCGGGGTTTAGTTGTCTCTGTGTTGAGTTGTCCCCGAGCCCAGTCGGTTTTGTTTTTAATTATTTTTTTTAATTAAGGTGTTAATCCATAATAAATTACTTTTATTCGGTTATAAAAATATCTTCTGGTGCTAAATTTTTCCAGGGTTAAGTTGTCTCTGTGTTGAGTTGTCCCCGAGCTCAGTCGGTTTTGTTTTTAATTATTATTTTTAATTAAGGTGTTAATCCATAATAAATTACTTTTATTCGGTTATAAAAATATTTCCTGGTGCTAAATTTTTCCAGGGTTAAGTTGTCTCTGTGTTGAGTTGTCCCCGAGCCCAGTCGGTTTTGTTTTTAATTATTTTTTTTAATTAAGGTGTTTATCCATAATAAATTACTTTTATTCGGTTATAAAAATATTTTCTGGTGCTAAATTTTTCCAGGGTTAAGTTGTCTCTGTGTTGAGTTGTCCCCGAGCCCAGTCGGTTTTGTTTTTAATTATTTTTTTTAATTAAGGTGTTTATCCATAATAAATTACTTTTATTCGGTTATAAAAATATCATCTGGTGCTAAATTTTTCCAGGGTTAAGTTGTCTCTGTGTTGAGTTGTCCCCGAGCCCAGTCGGTTTTGTTTTTAATTATTTTTTTTAATTAAGGTGTTTATCCATAATAAATTACTTTTATTCGGTTATAAAAATATTTTCTGGTGCTAAATTTTCCCGGGGTTGAGTTGTCTCTGTGTTGAGTTGTCCCCGAGCTCAGTCGGTTTTGTTTTTAATTATTTTTTTTAATTAAGGTGTTAATCTTTGATAAATTACTTTTATTCGGTTTTAAAAATGTTGTTTTTCTGAAGCTGGATTGTCCCAGTGTTGACTTGGTGGTTTAAGCCACCCGGCACCCAAAATATTTAGATGTATATAAGAAATTAAGAAAACCGTATCATCAAAAGACGCTACTGTTGTCGGTTTCTTCGGAAAATATTAAACAGCGTGTGGTGCTGTCCTTGTAGTGGCTCAATGAACTAATGACGGATGATTTAAAAAAAGTACCGGACCATGAGTGCTGCCGGATTTATGAGCTCGGACTATGCAATTTTCATTTTTCATTTTTTGACATTTCGTATCAGACGACTTCACTTCGAGCAATGTTGACTCACAGGTGGTGGGATAGTAAAGATCGGCCTAGTTGACATGACGCATGCGCAGATTTTACTTTATCAAACATTTGAACCAGGTATACAAAGGTCGACATTAATTTGAAATGGAATCAGCTCTGGTAAATAAAGGTTTTAGGATCGTATATATCACCATTTACGGTTTGAGAAGTAATACACGAGACGCGAGGAGTGAATTAAGTTGAGAAGGTAGAAAATAGATTTAGCTTGAACATTTCCGAAGCCGTCGCAAATGAAATTAATTTATCTTGTATCGTGAAACATAAGACAGAAAATTCACAGCTACAATTTGAGGCGATTCATTTCGTCAAATTAGTTTAAAGGATGGGCCACAAAGTGCAGTCGCTTTTTGTCGGTAAATGAGATTAAGAACATACAGTTGTTTACTTCATGTTTTTGAGATAAAATCAGCAGAGACTCGTAAATGAGATAGTAAAAGCAAGCGAAAAAAAAATGACTAAATCTAAAATGTAAGAGAGGATAATGTATGGTCGTCTGCAAGAGAACAGCCCGAGTTGCGAAACTTCAAAATCAAACAAGTGCAGAAGTTTCAATGTCTGGTAAGAGTTTTAACAGAGGACGAAAATATGCGACACGGAAATCCAAAGATGCATTCCAATGCCGAAAGATGAAAAAAAAAAGATGTCTTCCAAAAGCTAAACAATGTGCAATGGAAAGAAAAAATATTGTTAGCAACAAACAAAAAAGTGTTAAACTGTTATCGCCCGGTTCACACTCCACCCACGTCTATTAAACAGGTGAAGAGGCTCATCCCTTGTTTCCTGTTTAGGATGCGGTTTACGGTTTTCTCTTTTCCAATCTTTTCACATATTTTTCAATTGGAGTAGATAGACTAAACTATCGCCTGGTTCACACTCCACCCACGTCTATTGAACAGGTGAAGAGGCTCATCCCTTGTTCCCTGTTTAGGATGTGGTTTCCGGCTTTCTCTTTTCCAATCTTTTCACTCCTATGTAGCCACCTGCACATCAGTAGCTTTACCGGCTTGCTCGGGGTGATATGATTAAAAAAAAATATATCAAGGTATATTTTCATTAGTTAAGAAAACCTTTACGGGTGGAAACTGGGTAGCGTTTATGATTAGTGTTTGTAAACCTCTCTATTATAATAAGAACCGTTGTGTATATATATATATATATATATATACAAATAAATGCTCAAAGCTCTTTATTATAATAGAGAGGATATATATATATATATATATATATATATATATATATATATATATATATATTGTTTTTTCTTTAATTCTAAGTGGAAGAGTAGGAAGGTAAACCTGATCCTAATCAATATTAAAAAATTTTAACATTAGAAAGTGATGCAGGCAAAGAGCTCAATATATTAAGAATACAGAGCCAATATAAGAACAAGTTAACATATAATAAACCTACAATAGACTCCGAATCATCCAAAAATAAAAATAAAGGAAACTGTAGAAAAAGAAAGATAATTTGGTTTACCCCCACCCTTATTGTAAACTAACTAACATCAATATTGGTAAATATTTTCTCAAGTTAATAGACAACCATTTTAATAACAGTAACCCTCCACGGAAGATTTTTAATAGGTACACCCTTAAAATTAGTTATTCTTGCATACCGAATATGGACAGCCTTATTAGTTCCCATAATAGGAGAATACTGGTGAACTTGCGTAATGCTGAATCTAGGTCTGGAATTCTAAACGAATGCAACTGGAATTCTGTGGACGCCTGCCCGGTGGAGGGAAAATGCAAATCCACCTAGGTGATTTATGAAGCCCGCATTTCTCCATCTAACAAAAAAAATGACTTCCGGACCTATATCGGTATGTCCGCTGGTCCTTTCAAACAAAGACTGTATAACCACAGGTACTCCTTCTCGAACCCCGGTCAGAGGTACCAGACAGCCCTTTCGCGGGCATTCTGGAAAATGAAAGAAGGGCTGGATCCTGAAATTAGCTGGAAACTGATAGGTTCAGCCCGTATTCCAAGGAAATTTCGTGATAGGTACTGTCTATGTTTACTGGAAAAATTTCAATATTAAAATACTCCCACCAACACCGGCTACTGAATCTTAGGAGGGAATTCATCAGTAAGTGCTGCCACAAGGTAAATTATTCGAATACTTAAATTTAGAATTTAAATCCCCGTTAACTAGATGTTAGAATATAAATTAAAAGGATTCAATTTAAGGTTTAATCTTAATTTTACCCTAACGTTAACCATAAAAGTATTTTAACCCCACTACCTTCCTATCCCAAGCTCCTTTAATTGCCTATCTTTAGAAAATATGGATTCTTTTACTAAACCCCTTTTTCCTTGGTTAACACATATATGTATATATATATTTTTTTCTCTAATATTTTTTCTCTAATATTTTTTCTCTAATAATTTTTAAACTGATAACTTCCTGTAATTGGCATTTAACTCGCTTCTACCTAAAAGGTTTAATCAAATAAACTTAAAAAAAAAAAACATTTAAATCCTATATTGAAACCCATTCCTTCTCGCCTAAATAAACATCTTCAAACAGCCCAAAATCTTAACTTTAAAAAGTAATTTAACTCATTTAGTTGTCTATCATTATAAAATATGAACTCCTATTCCTCTCCTTCATAAATATACCATTTCAACACCCTGTAACCCCGCGACTACCAGCTCTGTCCTTTTCAACTTTGTGACCGTTGTTAACCCAAAACCCCTCTACACTCTAACCCAGGGCCTTCGCCATTTGGAAAAACAATGTCGCTGACGTGATGTAGTTTCTCTATTAGAGATCCTATGTCGAAATGTACATCCGACACCTTTGAATTTTGAAAATTTTCTCTAATCTATATATATATATATATATATATATATATATATACACACACACACACCAGTGGGCCCGTGGCGTCAAAAATGACAGCAACATATATAGTGATGTACCTACTCTCGAGTATTTTACATTCAGTCAGTTAAGTGTCATACTTGGGTGATCATGTCTCGAAAGAGACATGACTAACTGGGCAGAAGATTATCCCGCAGTAGGTTGGCATTGCTTTCTGCGGTAGACTGGTTGCCGACCAAGGCTATAGAACCCAATCTGTCCTGCTATTTAACCCATAACTGGAAGGAAGAGGAGGATTAATACCTTTCCCAAGGGTATTTGCGCGTAAGTGAATACAATGGATTCAATTGGAATTCGAACTCGGCTCTCCGGTTTCTCGTTCCTAGCTGATATCCACTGTATCACAACGCACATCCTCTTACATTAAGACATTAAAAAAAAACAAAATAATACAAACTCCTGAACATAAAAGAAGGGATATATATCTAAACTTATTTGTAAATGGAACTTTGTCTGTGTGTGTTTTTATCCGTTACCTATAGGCTCCGAAATGGCTGAACCGATTTTCTTGAAAATTTACACAGTTGTGCTATAAGCGTTTGCGAGTGTTCTTAGTTAGGTTTTGTGTCGAGGTACCCCCGATAAATATTAAAAATTGAAAATCGAAAAAATCGGTTTATAGAAGGAGTGGTCCGAATTTAATCAAATTTAATGCACTCATAGACAAAGACATAAGAAACGATATTCAGAAGTTTCAAGGTTGCAGTTCTTACAATAGTGCAGAAAATCGATAATATATATATATATATATATATATATATATATATATATATATAAGAGGCAAGATGTTTATGTGTGTGTCTGTTTATCTGCCTGTATTTTTTTCAGCTTTTTTATTTTAGTTTTTGCTTCGGGTTTGGCTCTAAGTAGGTATAACTGTAGTTCTTAGTCTCAACCATGATACCATTTAATCAGAGGACTTATTTAGCCTTCAAAATTCAGTTAACCTCGAAAAAACCTTATTTGATATCGATACCAGGAAATCAAAATTTGAGTTACATCCATTCATTTTTCTTTAAGTGTACGGTTTCGCTTTAACTGGGAGCAACTATTGCCTTTTAGCCTTTCGTGCCAACGTCCAAAGAGTCTGATCTCCAGGACCATGGATTAGCTTTAAAGCTTTCATTACACCCGAGCAACGGCGGGCTATACTGCTAGTATATATATATATATATATATATATATATATATATATATATTAAAAAAGGATTAATTTTTTAATATTAAAATAAATTTTTATATATATTAAAAAAGGATTAATTTTTTAATATTAAAATAAATTTTTAATATTAATTAGGATCGGGTTTTTGGGAATTTACCTTCCTGCTTTTTTCCCTTGGATTGAAGTATCTGAATTAAAATATATATATATATATATATATCCCTCCTCTCATGCTTTGTTGGGGATAACCTGTGATTAATAATGTTCTATAATATTTAGCCTTTTCTTCTTCCTCTTTTTTTATTTGACAGTTATCTTCTTCTTACTTGAGAGAGAAGTAAAGAGAGAAGGAGTAGCGAGAAAGAGAATAGAGAGAGAGAGAGAGACAGACAGACAGACAGACAGAGACAGAGAACAGAAAAGAGACATGGATTTTAAAGGAAATCAAATGTTTAATTTTAATCTTTTTTTTGTTCATATATTTCGTTTTCATACTTCCTTTTATTTATTTTTTTATCTGTGTTCTCCATGAGAGTACATTAAAAAAATTATTTTCATTCTGTTAGAAATGTTTATGAATGAAATTTAGGAAGAATTTTCACATGTTTTTTTTAGAACATTATGGCTGATTGGTGAGTTAAACCATATAATGTTATATTTCTACCTACTTTGCTTTTACCAGAGTATTTTAAACTAATTTTGAATTTAATTTTTCTAATGCCTTCATGTATTTAATTTTAGAATTGTCAAAAAGTCCCTTAATGCTAGAGTCATTCAATCAATCAAGTGTCATAGAAGATACATGCTTGGGTGATCATGTCTCGAAAGAGACATGACTAACTGGGCAGTAGATTTTCCTTCAAAATTATGCTATTACATTCTACCGTAGATTGTTTGACAACCAAGGCTTTAGGACTCAATCTGTCCAGAACCCATAGATGGAAGGAGAAGCGACGGATTCATGCTCTTCCCAAGAATATTTGCGTTTATGTGAATGCAACGAACTTAACTGGAATTTGAAATCTGCACTCCGATATATCATTACGAGTCGATATCCACTGCACCACAACGAGCAAACAAAAATCAGCATATAAATAAAACTGCATTGTTTTTTACAAGTTATTGATGGTGATGATTTAGTTCTTTGTTAAAGTACTTGTAATACGCTTTATCGATATAAATATTTTACCGTCACTTTTGACTCCACGTACCTGATAATACTACACACACACACACACACACACACACACACACACACACACACATATATATATATATATATATATATATATATATAATAGGAGTAATGGTTACTGATGGAAGTACATTCCACAGTTACTCATATACTTTTAAAATGTGCTCAATACAAAAGTAGAGCATAAATATATGGTCATTGTTATCATTATTATTATCATTATGACATGCTACAACTTCATAGCTATAAAGTTTCGGTGTTAAAACACCATCATCAGGCAGTGAAATGTGGTTAATTTATTTTGTAATATATAGAGAAGATTTAATGTCTTTTTTAATTTCTAAATCTCCTTATCTATATATTACAAAATAAATTAACCACATTTACTTTAAAGCCAAAACATTATAGCTATCAAATTGCAGTATGCTATAATAATAATAATAATAATAATTACCATCTATATATATATATATATATATATATATATATATATATATATATGTGAATGTGTGCGCATCGCGTACTACTTATTTTGACTCAACAAATAATACTATTTAAACATTTTTTTGTCAGGTTTAAATCTTCCAAAAATATAACTGTATAAATTTATACAGTGGAAATTTTAGAGCAACACTATTAGACTACGGATTTTCTTCTTCTTCTTCTTCTTCTTCTTCTTCTTCTTCTTCTTCTTCTTCTTCTTCTTCTTCTTCTTCACATTATTATTATTATTATTATTATTAGTAGTAGTAGTAGTAGTAGTAGTAGTAGTAGTGTTATATGAGGTAATGTGTCCTAAAATTTAGCTTCGTTGGTATCCAGCTAGCCCAACGTATTTAAATAGAAACAGCCAATCATTTAGCCAGCAAACGATTTCACTATATCTTACTGACCTATTTTATAAAGTAATGTTTAGCAAACAACGTCTCCTGACAACCCTTACTGTCAGGTAGAAAGTCGTATGTCCCCGATTTCAATTTCACTTGAAGTCCTCACCTTTCGTTTCAGATTTTCTCTCACTTTACGCATGGTAAACGATCTCTTAACTTTTTGTCAGCCATTAGAGTCTTTCGTTACGCCTTTTCAGAATTCTCCCTACGCGTCTTCAACGTTTTTTCACTTTTCCTTTTTTCCCCACCTTTTGCTTTTATTCTATTGCTTCGCTTTTTGATTTCTTTTACTTATTTACGCTTTTTGTTTTCCTTTTATTTTATAATTTCTTTTATTTTTACATTTTTTTTTCTCTTTCTGCTTCTAGCAACCTGTCGGCCATGAAAACGAATATAGGTCACTGTTCGTCCACACTTTTGAATCTTGTTTTCGTTGTGCGTCGTTGTGTGTGCCAGTATGTGTGCAGGTACATACACTGGTGTGTTTATTTTGTTTATTCACATAGGCTTTTCACGTCAGCGTTTTTCTGTTTTTTCAAAGCATTATATATCCTGGCAAGTATTTCTCTATCATTCTATACTGCAAATACAAGTCCACTCACAATACATATATATATATATATATATATATATATATATATATATATATATATTTTAGTCATCCACATACAAGCCTGTTTAGCTGTATCACAGCTCATCAGTGACACATCCACTTGCTTCTGGCTGGGATCGAAACTCGACCGATTTGGTGTAAGTCGGAGTCGCTACTCCCTAGGTCATAAGCGCATGGAATCAGAGAAAGGAAATTTTAACGTGTCATATATAAGCAGTGTATACACACACGCCAGTCACCGAAAGACTCAATTCATTTCTGAAGAGTAATACGATATTAATAATAATAATAATAATAACAATAATAATAATTGTAAATGAGAGAAAAAGAATTCCCCATAAAAAAATGAAAGAAATAGTGTGTAAAGGGTACTATAGAAGGCTACAACTGATATTAAAAACTGAATTGAATTCTCAGAATAGAATTATGACCATTAATAACCTTATCCTCCCAGTGGTCAAATATAGCTTCGACATCTTGAACTAGACTCTAAACGATATCGGACGAATGTATTCTAAGACAAGAAAGCTCCTTTCTAAACATAAGATGCATCATCCAAAGGCTGATGTAGACCGCCTATACATACCCCGTGCAGAAGAAGGAAGAGGTCATATTCAGCTAGAATTGTCATACAAGACAACAACTAACATACATAGAAACAACAAAAGACTGGATGATACAATTAGTTAAACAACATGAAAACAGAAAGAAAAAATATTCAATAAGGAAAGAAGGCAGTAAATACAAACAAGATTTACATTTAGCAGATTCTGTAGAAAAGCAAAACAGAAGCAAAGAACCAACGATTGAGGCAAAAAATATGAAAAAGAAAGCTAAGGATAAAGCTCTTGAACAGATGAAACAAGGCTGGCAAGACAAACCTTTGCATGGCCAATATCCAGAACGTGCTAATGAACCCAATGTTGATAAAGTTAATACTCATTGATGGTTACGAACATCTGGATTAAAGTCTGAAACTGAAGGCTTTATCTTGCTGAGCAAGACCAAAGTCTTTTCACTAAGAACTTTCAGGCAAATATTATACATAATAATGTGGATCCAAAATGCAGCTTCTGTGATAAATACCAAGAAACAATAAACCATCTAATCTCAGGATGTTCTGTACTTGCGCCAAATGAATATAAAAATCGTCACGACAGAGTATGGCAATATTTACACTGGACAATGAGCAAACACTATGGAAAATATGTAAACAAACACTGGTATGAACATCACCCAGCATCAGTTACAGAAACAGAAGATGTCACCATTCTATAGGATTACACCATTTATACAGACAGAAAAATTGAAATAGGTCGGACATTATTGTTAAAAACCAAAAAGAAAAAACTTGCTTATTAATTGATATGGTTTGTCCAGCAGATTTTAACATAGCGACCAAGGAATTCGAAAAACTGTCAAAATATAAAGACCTGGAAATTGAAATAGAAAAAAATGTGGAAATTGAAAACGCGTATCGTACCAGTGATAGTGGATACACTTGGAATGATAAAAAATGGAACGAAAAACACATTGAAAGAATCCCTGGAAACCCCAGCTTAAGAGATATACAAAAAATCGTCTTAGCCCACACACTAAGGAGAGCTTTGTCTATGTAACGCTAGGGATGTTAAGGAGATATGAAAAAACATGAAATGGAATCATAACAACACATCACTGCCTTAGGTTTTCCTGCAGACTTGGTAGGTAGTGCGACTATAGCAGAAATCGATTTGTAATGAAAAATGACATAATAATTATAAATTTTATTTCTCACTGATACTTTGTACTTTGTATTTAGTTATATGTTCTATATTTTAGGTACCGCCGATGAAACACAATACCTTAGGTTTAAAAGATTTTTTTTAAAAACGGAATGTTTCTCTTGAGAAACATTACGGAAATTACGGAAATTAACGAATTTTAACGAAACTTGGTTATAAATAACCGACAATTTGAAATTAATTGTTTGAACATTATTTTTTATCGATACTCGTATTTAAGTAGATATTCTGTTTTTAATTAAACAGTATTGTATATTTATATCTACTGGCCTGATTATTTACGATAAATTTTAATTTTAATCTCAAGCTAATAGGTTATATTTAATATTTACAATAAGCAAACTACTTTGCTCGATTTCAAAACGAATTGAGATTGATTGAAAAATCTTTTTATTTTGAGATAGCTAAAAAATGTATATTTATATATATAATATATACAAATCTGTCTTTCCGATGTCTGCACTCGTTTTTGTTTTTTTTTTTGTCCGTATATAAAACAAAATCAGTTTGCCCCTTTCGCGAGCCTCCTTTACCTCTCTCGTCAGCAAGTCATGAACTCATCAAGTTCATGTCGCCTTTTTATATCGACTCGTCAAATATCAGAGCATGTATATATGTCTGGTTTGTTTTCATTAAATCAGAGTAAGGTAGAACTATCAATCATTATTTTTCCATACTGTCAACACATGACTTTTCTCACGTCAGTGTAATTATGCGATATTTCATGCAGAGGAGAGCCGAATTCGAATTCCAGTTAAATTCATTGCATTCTCTTATGTGCGTTGTGGTGCATTGGATATCGGCACGGAACGAGAAATCGGGAAGCCGAGTTCGAATTCCGGCTGAATTCATTGCATTCACTTACGCGCAAATACCCTTGGGAAAGGTATTAATACGTCTATTCCTTTCAGTTATGGGTTAAATAACAGGACGGATTGGGTTCTATAGCTTTGATCTGCAACCAGTCTACCGCAGAAAACAATGGCAACCTACTGCGGGATAATATTCTACCCAGTCATTCATGTCTCTTTCGAGACATGATCGCCCAAGCGTGTATCACGTATGGCACATAACTGACTGAATGATTAATCCATCACTTCTCTACCCACCTATCTGATTATGTTCTATAGCCTTGGTTGGCAACCAGTCTAGCGCTAAGAATTGCACATTTCTACGGAAGATTTTTGTGCCTAGTAAGTGATGGGTCGAAAGAGACATAATCGACCAAGTATGTATTGCGTATGGCAATTAACTGATTGAATTATTCAGCAAATCAAACATTAATAACGTATAGTTTTCGTTGTCATTTTAGTATAATATAATTGCCGGGGACTGTTTGGGAGAACAATCGTGTGCTATAATGCCTAATCAAGTCTAGACGCATATTTGGGCTCAGTCACATTTGTGTTTGACCAGCCTCCGCTGATTCCACCTGTGATTCCTCCTGCGACTATGTTGATAGAAACTTAGTTACAGTCGAGATAACGAATAATCTGGCATAATCGACAGTTTGAACGCTCAAACCCTCGGTAACGACGATTTTTCACTTCGTGCTAGCATAGTGGGATCGATTGGGCATCTAACACAAAGAGGAACCGTGTGCTTGTTCTCGATCCCCTGCTCATGTCTAGAGACGTCGTCTAGTTTTTTTTATCTTTATATAGCACTGTTTAGTTATTGCTCGCCCGTTTACAATGGGTGCAAGTTCCCGCTGACCGATACATTGAACTAACAATCGCTATGCCACCAAATTCACAAACCGCTTTTACTGCAATTTAAAGCTTTAGACCAAATGTTCACTACTGATTAGCCTGTCACTGACATTGCAGTTGCTGTACAGCGGTCAAGTTTTGAACGATGCTGCTGCCCGTGTTTTGAAAATAATTCCTCATTCCAGAAATTCAAACAAAACAATAATAAATGTGTTTACATTATTTCCATGGATATTATCTATATTCGACCTAAGACACTATCTGTGCCCTTTATTTAATCTACAGGGGTAAGCTATTCTCGTTTCACTGTTCATGTCAATTTATACTGACTTTCGTTCTTATTAGTAACTAGCAGTATAGCCCGGCGTTGCTCGGGTGTAATGAAAGCTTTAAAACTAATCCATGGTCCTGGAGTTCAGACTCTTTGGACGTTGGCACGAAAGACTAAAAAGCAATAGTTGTTTCCAGTTAAAGCGAAACCGTAGACTGAAAGAAAAATCAATGGATGTAAGTCAAATTTTGATTTCCTGGTATCGATATCAAATAAGTTTTTTCGTCGTAAACTGAATTTTGAAGGCTAAATAAGTCATCTGAGTAAATGTTATTATGGCTGAGACTAAGAACTACAATTATAGCTACTTAGAGCCAAACCCGAAGCAAAAACTAAAATAAAAGGGCTGAAAAAATACAGACATACAGGCAGATAAACAGACACACGCACAAACATCTTGCCTTTTATATATATATATTATCGATTTTCTGCACTATTGTAAGAACTGCAACCTTGAAACTTCTGAATATCGTTTGTTATGTCTTTGTCTATGAGTGTATCAAATTTGATTAAAATCGGAACCCTCCTTCTATAACCCGAGTTTTTCAATTATCGATATATATATATTACGGAAATTAACGAATTTTAACGAAACTTGGTTATAAATAACCAACAATTTGAAATTAATTGTTTGAACATTATTTTTTATCGATACTCGTATTTAAGTAGATATTCTGTTTTTAATTAAACAGTATTGTATATTTATATCTACTGGCCTGATTATTTACGATAAATTTTTATTACGAAAATGTGTGTCATTCGGCAGGATTCGAACCTGCGAACCCTATCTACATAGGGGAAGCTACCATTTGATCTGGCAATATATATATATTTCTATTCATACAACATTGAACACTGCTTTATTAACACCTGAATAATAATATTATACACGCCTGTACTTAGAGAGAGTGAGAGTGAGAGAAAGAGAGAGAGTGAGAGAGGGAGAGTGGGGATCAATATAGATATAAAATTTGTGACCTAGCTGGTTGATGTTATTCAGGATCTGACTCTAGAGTTTCGATGACAAACCATTATTTTATAATAGTTTGTTCGATATATCAAGAGTTTTCACTAAGTCACTCTCAATTTTTTTTTATTTTTTATTTTTTATATAAAGTTAAAAAATAATTTATTTTTTCTCTATTGGTATTAGGTTGATGTTTTTCTTTTCATGGCTGTGGTGCGGGGAGAATTTGAAGATAATATATAATTTCATAGGAGCACTTTCGGTTTACATAAGCCGTTATAACAGATTTTTTTGTAGGCTGATAGGGTTTTGTTAATAATTACACATTGCGTTTCCATAGTTTTTTTCGAGTGTTGCGCCTTCACGCGTTGCTAGGCGGTATCTGATTTATTTTTCAAGTATCGCAACTTCACGCCAATCTCTAGTCTGTGTGTCCGCGTTTTTTAATTAAATTTTTTTAAATCTTAAACATTAAATAAAAATCTTATACAAAAATATTATATATAAACTGATAAACAAATTATTCACTTATAAATGCAGTATCACTTTAAGATGTAGATGACGATAGCTCTCCACAACTTTCTATCCTTTGTAGCTAAGAGTAAGGTTTGCTATTTTATTATTTTTCCCAAGCCTTGTTCTTACATTAGCTTCTTAGGTAGCTTAATCGATGTTTGCACCTGCTCCTCATGACATGACTATGTTCTGTGCGTGTCAAATTTTCTAAATCCTCTTTCTTCATTATGTGATGTAAAAATTCCAACTATTTTTTTTTTTTGAAAGTAAGTATAATCGTCATTTTCAGATCTATTTTCCTTCAAATCATCTCGTTAATGTTTTAATGTGAGATCTGGCAACTCGAAACACTTAAATCGACAGTAAGTATTACTCGGCTAAACAAGCCGCTGCAATAGCAGTATCTTCTTTTTATTCTAGACCTTTACCCAGGACTTCTTCTTTCTTTTATGTGCCATGTCCTTTCAGAACGTAGGCGATCATGGCTTCCCACATCTCCCTGTCCCTGGTGGCTTTTAGCACGTTTTCTCCTGTTGCACCATGTAACCCTCGTTCCGTCATCCCCCTGATCAGGTCCTTCATATATATTATCCGCTGCTTCCCTCTGTCTCTTTTTCCCTCTATCTGGCCTGTTAGTAACAGATTCTCCAAGCCCTCCTTCTTCATCGCATGTCCCACGAAACTTTGTCTCTTCCTGATGCTCAGTATTAATTTCCTTTTCGTCTCCATCCTTTCCAAAACCTCGTAATTGCTCACATGCTCGGTCTATGTTATCCGCAGTATCCTTCTGTAGAACCACATTTTGATTCCTTCAAGTTTTTCCTTCATCTTCGAAGATATTGTCCAACATTTACTGTCATATTGAAGAACAGACATTACATAGCAATCCAGTATCATTAATGGATCAGTCCAATCGTGACAGTAACTGCCTCTTGCCACTACAGTTACTTGCATGAACCGTTCATCAGTAGCCTTCTATAGAATCACACCCTATTTATTTCAAATCCCTTTTCATGTGTGAGGAAATTGTCTAGCACTCTATGCTAATAGGATAACTGATATTGCATAGAAATTTAACATTCTTTGCTTTGTTTCTAACAAATGTTCTTATGTTTGATTTTTCAGTAGGCATCTTTTGCTATTACACAGCGTCCAAGATATTTAAATTTCCTACTTTCTTGATTAAAAAAAACATGAAAACAAATTCTACTACACTACTTATAACCAAACGATTCCAAAGATTAAACGAACCCCTAACTTAAAAATAATAAATATTCTTTCAGAAAAATTAATAATGTATACTTCTTCTTCAAGTGCTGTGCCCTTTGAGACGTAGGCGATCATAGACTTCAACTTTGCCCTGTGTCTTGTCGCTCTCAATATTTTTTTCTCTTGGTATCTCTCCCAAACCACGTTCTGCCTTCCATTTGCTCTCTTTCCTTCTCACCACTCTCTTCCTGATGTTATGAGTTTTCTTCTCGTTTGCATCCTCTCCAACACCTCATCATTGGCCATGTGCTCAGTGCATGGTATCTTCAGCATCCATCTGTAAATCCACATTTCTGCTGCCTCAAAACTCTCCTTCATCCGTAATGAGATCGTCCGACATTCACTTCTATACAGAAGAACAGATATCACAAAGCGATCCAGCACACTTTGTTTCCAATGAAGTTTTCCTGTATCTCAGTATTCTGGTTAGCTTCTGAAATGCGTCTTTGGCCATGCCAATGTGTCTGTGGATCTCCATGTCGCACTTTTCATCCTCTGTCAAAATACTTCCCAGGTATTTAAATTTCTGTACTTTTTTTATTTTAGTTTCTCCAACTTGTAGTTGGCATTTTGGGACCTTCTTTCAGTTTTCTTGAAGTTTATGCTCAGTTCTTTTTTTATCGCTTTCTCTTGCTAACTGATAACCATTAAAATAAGAAAAATTAAGTTTAATAAAAGAAAATGCAGAAGAGATGAAAATTCATTTTATAATTTCATTAAAACAAATTCTGTTCTGCCACAAGCAACCACATCACTCCAAGAAATAAAAATAACCCATTATGTAATATTAATAAATATTATTCAAAGGTCAAACAGAAAAAAATATACAGTGAAATAGAACAATACCATAAAAAGAAAAGTAAAAAAGTAAAAACTAAATAAAAATGAAAATTAAGGAAAAAAAAAACCTAAAGTCCAGGCTTATGAATAATTTATAACATTAGTCCTAAACAAAAGCACGAAAAAAACCGGTTTCCATCTTCCACAACTCACTTGTGGCATATTTATAGAACCTATATAAATAGATATAATATACGGTCTGATGATCACCTAAGGCCTGAATCTTCTAGTCGTCATAGTTTATGATTTATAAAGATTTATTTACCCTCACTGTTTCGCTTTATGAACGCTCTGTCCTTAATATTTCGCAATTTTCCCCTGCACTGATGACTATGGTGTTGTTTTAATATAGTTAATTTTTCAGTCGTTCTCATATTTTCATTAAAGACAAGGAACGCGAGTCTTCGTAAAAATTATTCACACATTAGTGGACGCAACATTAAAAGCAAAAGATATGCAGACGATACAGCCGTAGACAAAAAATACAGACTTTAGTGAAGTAAAGCCAAAAGAAAGAACGAGTTATCAATTGTCAGAAAACGGAATGTATAGTTATCGGCAAGGGACCAGCCCAAGATGCGAGCTACGTGCAACAGACACCAAATTCAAGTAAAAACATAATTGCAAATTATTGAGGATTTGCCTTTTTGTACTCGCCTGATGTGTACATATAATCCTGCCTATACAGAGAACGGCAATTGTAAAGCAGTTGGTTAGTTGGTCAGTAAGTTGGTGCAGAGTTAGTTGGAGTTGTTTGGATATAGACTCATTACCCGGACATACTAT
The DNA here is from genome assembly GCA_037127315.1 of Ascarosepion bandense. Classification (NCBI taxonomy): domain Eukaryota; kingdom Metazoa; phylum Mollusca; class Cephalopoda; order Sepiida; family Sepiidae; genus Ascarosepion; species Ascarosepion bandense. The sequence goes on from JBBBDQ010001293.1 coordinate 1,132,321, forward strand.
TTCACTGCAAGATTGTATATATTGATTTCTATTAACAGTATTCCTGAATTAACTAACCCGTGTTCCAGTTTGTATATTTTGTTCAATATAACTTACATTTTCTATCTCCATATCTGTTTTTGTTATTAATTTTTTGTGCGGCGGTTCCTCACCCGGAATTCACAACACAAATGTTTAGGAAATATCTTCAAATAGAGACAGAAATTGTGAAACCAAAATGCGAAGTCGCATTCGAATAACGAAAGTTGCCTTTGGAAAGATAAGCAAGGGATTAAGAAACAGGAATATTTAGTTAAAAACTAAGAAGATAGTACTTAGATATTATTGAATATCAGTCCTTCTATAGGGTAATGAATGCAGGTCAATAATAAAAGAGAAGTAAGGAAAAAGAAAAGTGGTTCGACAGAAGGATGTTGAGAATACCGAAAACAGAAAATGTAAGCAACGACGTCGTTCTAGACACAAATAAATTGGCAGACAGACACTCACTTATTTCTGGCCATAGATGGGATGAAGTAATTTATGTTCTTATGGAAAGTAAAAGAAAAATATCTAAACTACATATAATAATTAACTGAAAATTCCCGGCATCTCTCGTTCAAACGCATATGTAGTCGCACGAACAATACAAATTTAGTTCCATGATTTACATAATAAAAATATAAACTTCATCACTTACCTGATTGAGGCTACCTTCAGCATCCCGAATCTAGAATATTGTAAACTGCAACCAGCAATTACTTCTGAAACTCCTCAGGGGATTATATATATATATAAACAAAATTAATGATTTATATTTTCGAAAGATTCAATAGCGACGCTCTCAAACATCTGAACCACAGACTTTTTCAAATATCCCCATTTTAAAAATAAATAATCTTTCTCAAGTTAACATACATAAGTATGAAAAAATTTTAAAATTAGAAGAGAATACTTAATTCTCAAAAAGTTCTATGATTTTAAGTAGTTAAAAAATATAGTAATTGCGTTAGAAAAAAATCAACAACTTTTACTAACATTTTTTATAATATATTAATTATTTTCGCTTAACAATCTTCTTGACTTTCAGCTAACCTAATTTATATTAATAGGCGTTCTTATATTTAAAACTTTTTTAAAAATTACTTTTGTTTATAAAAAGTTTTGCAAAAAAAAATCGTTACATTTACTTTGATAAAGGCCGTCAGAGGACGAGTCGCCTCGGCTAAGGTTACTTTACCATTTATCTTTATATATATGAGCTGTGATACAGCGAAACAGGCTTGTATGTGGATGACTAATATATATATATATATATATATATATATATATATATATATATATATATAAACATTTTGTTTGTTCCCGAAAAGACAGAAACCAGCACGACTCGAATTTTATGCACCATATGCAATATTCAGACTGCCTGAGGGTTGCATATGCTGCATAAAATTCGAGTCATGCTGGTTGCGGGTTTTCGGAAACAACCAAACTGTTCATATATTTAGTTCTCCCAGTTTGTGCGGTATGGTGCACTTTTTCTTTTTGATGTGTAATTGTTATTTATTTTTTTTTTGTGGAGATTACTTGTTCTTTGTATATATATATATATATATATATATATATATATATATATATATATATATATATATATTCAAAAGTTCTACAATATAAACACTTTTTAATTAATTCAGATGATAATTATGTTAAATTTTACTTTGGAAGTACTTACAACAGGTGGAAGTAAGATTTAACAATCACATGTCTTTAATCAACAGTAAATACAGCAAAAGTACTGGTTTATGCATACATTATTGAAAATTCAAAAATACCAGTAAGAACTCACTTATTACCTGGAATATCGTAGCTAAATCCAAACATTACAATGGAAAAATAGGTAAATGTTATCTATGCCTTTCAGAAAAACTTATCAAGAATCCAAATACGCTTAATAAAAGAAGTGATTTAATGACCACATGCTGCCATGGTAAAATACCTATTTAATTCTTAGGCCCAGATATAAATCTTTTTACGTTGCCTATTTCTTTCTTTCTTTCTTTCTTTCTTTCTTTCTTTCTTTCTTTCTTTCACCTGCAATATTACTTTTAACAATTATGAATTAAACTTTTTTTTTATTTTTGCCCCTTACATTTTAATTCTTAATTCTAAACTTTACCTTTTAATTTTTCTTTTAATTTTTCTTTAATTTTATTTCATTTTATCTTATTTTTATTTTTTATATAAAACTAGAATGATAGCCCGGCGTTGCCCGTGCAACTAAGAACATTTCAGTAGTAGGAGAAGATGCCAATAAGAGGAGTAGATAGAAATCATTTACAGTCAGTTGGTTTTCTGAATGAAATATTTAGCGAAAAAAAAAGCTTTATTTCTTTTTAATTTTATTTTCTGAAGTATGAAATATTAAATGTGAAAAGAAAAATAGACTTAAATAATTAAATTAACCAATGCCATTTTTTTTATTTTTACATATTTTATCTTTGTTTGAAAAAGCACTTTTTTTTTTAATATTTCTTTTGTTTTAAATTACGGGGAAAATATTCACATTGTTTTTTTTTTGTTGACTAAATGAATTATTAAAACGTCGGAATAAAAATTAAATATATAGGCTCTTTTTTTTCTTTTTTTTAGTCGCGTTTGACACGTGTTATTTGGTTTCTGTGACTTAATTTAGCAACCATCTTAAATCATGGATGTTTTACTGAGCAAATGTAAACAATCGGCTCCATTGGCCAAAAAGTGCGAAAGGGAAAATTGTCGAACTTAAACTCAAAAAGTATGTGTCAACTTGGCTTCCATGTAGATATGTGTCCCTAGAAATTTTGAATGGCGTAGCTTTAAAAATGTAGGCGTGCATAGGGAACAGTCACACACAGACTCACGGATTGCCTTTTATATATAGAGATTATAATTTTCCTTACATTGTTATGTACATGTAATATTTGAATATGTAATTTTTTAAGACTCATGATTTACGCCCCTTTTATTTCTTCTCTCTGCATTTGATTATTTTAATTTTACTTTCAAATTTTAATTTCAAACTCTTATCCACCTGTAACTGTAGGATATTTGAAATTTTAATCTTGGTATTAAAAAAGCAGTAACTTAACTTTTTTAATTCCCATGAATATCGAGTGAACTTAAATTCAAATCTATTAAACCGTTAATTTTATATATATATATATATATATATATATATATATATATATATATGTATACAGATATATATGTATATGTATTTAAAAACTTTTAAAAAATTAACATTTTTAGTTTTGTTTATATCGCCCGTTTCACACTCCACCCACGTCTATTGACCAGGTGTAGAGGCTCATCCCTTGTTCCCTGTTTAGGATGTGGTTTCCGGCTTTCTATCTTCTAATCTTTTCACTCTTACGTAGCCCCCCGGCACATCAGTAGCGTTACCGCCTTGCTCAGGGTGATATGATTAAAAAAAAATAAAATAAAATAGTTTTGCAAAGTAAAATCGTTACATCTACCTTGATAAAGGCCGTCCATTATTGACATTTAATATATTATACAAAAAGCAAGTTATATAAATAATAAGAATAGCAATAAATCTACACTTTAAACAAATTCATCGTCTCATCGCACTTTTTTCTTCTATACCAATTTCTCTCGTTGGAAGAACCCCAATTTCTGTTTTTAATATATACGGAAATAATTGTGTTTTATTTATATTTTCTATATTAATTGTGTTTTATTAAATATTTATTGTAATAAATCAATGGATGATAATTTTTAAACATACGAAAAACTTGTGCGTGCTTATTACATGTGACACGTATCTAACAAATGAAATTAAACCTCAATCAACATACTGTCTCATTGAATATCTAAAATATCTATTTTTATTTTTAAATCGTTCGTTCTTAACAAATCTCTGAAGAATCTTATTAAATTGAAATATGTCAGATTAAAGACACTTTTTTCTACCTGCTCATTACATATTCTAGACATCTTATCGGATTTGAAGACATATATTCAACTCATATATATATATATGAGTAGAATATATGAACTGAAATCCGACAAAATAATAGAATTACTAAAGTACAAAGTAGGAAAATTGTTTTAATATAACATGTTCTAATTTATTAAGCTTCTTCGACGATTTGTTTACAAGAGAAGAACCTATTTTTCTTTGTTTTTAAATTTAAAAGAAAAAATTCTCGTAAAATTACAATTAATTTTTTTAAATTAAAAAAAATATCTCGTTCTTGAAGCTCATTTCTAAAGAAACTTAAAAAATCAAAAACACTTTTTCTACTTTCTTTTTTACTTATTCTATATATATATAGTCATCCACAGACAGATCTGTTTCACCGTATCACAGCTCATCAGTACGGTTAGACTTCGATTGCTTTTTTACCCAGGATTGAAACCCGACCAAAATGGCGTCAGTCGGCGACTCTACCCTTGGGCTATGGGCGGTCGGTGGAAGTAGGCAGACTTTTTAGCACATATCTTTAGAGAGAGAGAGAGAGAGAGAGAGAGAGAGAGAGAGAGAGAGAGAGAGGGAAATTATTTTATAAAAGTACTTTATTTTTTTTCTTTTCTGATTAAAGATATACATTTATATTTGAGTTGAAATAAAATATGGTAGTAAATATAGAAAAACCGATTTAAAAAAGATAGAATCTTCTGACTTGCTTATTTTTCTTTATTGGGGAAGAGAAGATATTTCTTTTTTGCTCAGTGTTCACTGCCAAACATAGTAGGGTCATTGCTATTTTGTATTCAGCCTATCAGAGCAAATGTTTCGATTTTATCGAAGCTGAAGTACCCACGTTAATTCAAAACCCGAAAGACCTGTAATAACCGGCGACAAACTTCATTTCAGTGCACAAATATTTATTTAAAAAGGCGAATTTCCTGTTCAGATAAAAAAATCAACACAGACAAAATTATTATATATCTATTTATGTATGAATATATATCCATATGTATGTATGTATGTATGAATGTATGTATGTATGTATGTATAAATAGATCAACATATAATTCTATAACATAATTCTTAAAATGGAATACGTGTTCGTCGTCACGTAATTTCAGACAACGTAAACAAACTACAATAAATTTAACTTAGCATAGAAATTTGCCGTTATTTTTTGAGTTTGATATTTACATGCCAGTCTGCATGCCGGATACAGTATCTGATCACACCCATGTAATAAAAAGGCTAGCCAATCCTTGTAGCAGACGTCTGCCCAGGCAATTCAGCGTTTGTTCAACTCCCAGAAAGGAAATGTATGGTTTTTATAGCAAATCTGCTGAACACACCGTAGTTACAGTTTATTGGGGTGAACGCATAATCTGGTGTGAGCAACATTTTTAGCAAGGCCAGGACGCTTAGAATCTCGGTCACGATGAGATGTGACATGACTTCGTGATATAACATCTATATATGAACCCCAAACAGTTTCGTCTGCCCAATTCTACTCACAAACCCATTAACACCCAGTTCTTTGGTTTTCAAGACCTTTGCAACGTTTCTGTCCTCTGGGGCGGACTCGCTAGGAAGTAATCATGATGAAGTCAAGTTTATGACATATTGACCATAGCGAGATTCGAACCAGGTCGCAAAGAGAACTTTCTAACCACTCAACTGCACAAAGGCACGCACGCACGTACGCGCGTGTTTTTATGTATACGCACATACCGTTGTGGGCAAAATTATTCGGTCCCACTGAATATTTGCATATTTTCTAAGGAAATGCGAATATTTTGCAAGTACTTACTGAATTTACATGTTGATTCCGTATTTAGTTTTGAATAATTTGTGAAATTTCTAGAAATTTCAATCGATTATGTTTATAGCTGTATTTTTATAAATTGGTGCTGTCCAAAATTATTCGCCCGTCTGAAAATTATGAAATAATATTGATCTATGTCAGTTGTAGTGTCCTTTTTAAGATATTTAATACAAACACCCATCGAAAATGAAATAGTCTTGACCTGATTATACAACATTCTAAAAGGTAAAAAATGTGAGTGGCACGTACCGCGATAACTCATTCGCTCAACAATCATGGCGAAGACTGCCGAAATTGACAAGAAGCTCCAAAAAATGGTGTGTACAAACAGCATGATGAATATAACACCGTTTTCAAGTGTTTAAATATTCCTAGATCGACAATTAGTGGCATTATCAAGAAATACAATGAGATTCATTGTGCTGATAATAAATTAAGGACTGGTAAGAAAAAGGTTAATTTCTGATAGAATGGAAAGGGAAATTGTTAGAGATATCTCTAACAATCCTCACTTTACGACAAAGGACATCGTCAATGATGTAAAGACATCAGGGTCGAATGTAACGACGAAGAAAATCACTAAATGCTTTCATCGATCAAGATTTCGAGCTCGTCACCAAAGGAACACTCTCTTGCTTAAGGTTAAAATGCAGATTAGTTTACACTAGAAGTCATCTAGAACATGAGAGTAAATACTGGAACGAGATTTTATGGTCGGATAAAACAAAACTAAAATTATTTGCTCACCTGAAGTCTCGTTATTCATAAAGAAAAGTAAGTGAACCACACAACTAAAATATTATTTCTATAATTATGCATTGGCATCGGCAAACGTCATCATCTCGGAGAAAAAAAAAGATGTAGGAGGTAAAACGAGTGGAACATTGATAAGATCCTTGTTTTTTCTTTTCTTCTATGTGCCTTGACCTTTCAGTACGTAGGCGATCATGGCTTTCCACATCTTATCTTTCGTGTCTCTTAGCATGCTCCCGTTACACCACGCAACCCCCGTTCTCTCATCCACCTGCTAAGACCCTTCAAATATGTTATCCGCTGCTTTCCTCTGTCCCCTTTTTCTCTCTATCTGGCCTGTTAGTATCAGATTCTCCAAGCACTCCTTCCTCATTGTATGTCCCGTTAACTTTAGTTGTTTCTTCCTAGGGCTTAGTATTAATTTTCGTTTTTGTTTCCATCCTTTCCAAAACCTCATCATTGCCGCAGCATCCTTCTGTAGAACCACATTTCGATTGCTTCAAGTTTTTCCTTCATCTTGTATGATATTGTCCAGCATTCACTGCCATATTGAAGAACTGACATCACATAGCAATCCAGTAGTCTCTCCTTTGTAGCGAAATTTTCCTGTCTCTTAATACTTTACTCAGCTTCTGGAATGCATCCTTCGGCATGCCAGTTCTCTTTCGGATCTCTTTGTAAGATTCTTGACATGACTCAAAAGAGACAGAAGACATGGAATGGAATACAGGAAAATACACAAGGACATAAGGAGAAAATAAAGACATACTAAGGAAGAAAGACTCAGTAACAAATGAGCAAAAATCGAGAGACTGAATACGAAAATAGAGGATATGCATAAAAACTAAAAGAACTGAGAGAACATAAGACAAGCTCATCAACAGGATGTACAAAATCCTTGAACAGAACGCTCATATTAAAGAATGAACAAATACTTCAGCGATGGGAAGAATATATCGGTGATGTATTCCACAACAAGAAAGAGCAACCAGCAATACATAGAAATACCGACGGACTAGAAATATTAAAAGCATAACTAGAAGTTTCACTAGACAAATTGAAGAGAAACAAAGCGGTAAGTTCAGTCGGTACTATCATGGAGATGCTGACAGCCAGAGAGCTTTGGCGTAGACAGGATCACGAAAATAATAACGATATCTACAGTCGCGATACACCGAAAAACCTAACAAGATCCATTTTCATAGCACTACCTAAGAAGCTGGGTGCAAAGGGATGTGAACTCCGCCGAACAATCAGCTTAATGAGCCACACAACAAAACTCAATCATCAGGATTCTGAAAAGTGGGATGAAAAGGATGAAAAGTGAGGATGAAAAGTGCAACAGTGAAATCCAAAAACGCTATGCCATGACCAAGGACGCCTTTCAAAAGCTAACCAGAGTACAGGAAGATCTCATTAGAAATAAAGAAAAGATTGCTAGACTGCTATGTGATATCTGTTCTTCTATATGGCAGCGAATGTTGAACGATCTCTTTAATGATGAAGAAGAGGCTCGAAGCAACAGAAATGTGGTTCTACAGAAGGATGCTGAGGATATCATGAATCGAGAACGTGAGCAACGACAAGATGTTAGGGTGGGTGCAAACGAGAAGAAAATTTGTACTTAGCATCAGGAAGAGACAGCTAAAGTTTATGGGAGACGTAATGAGGAAGAAAGGTTTAAAGAATTTAATACCCACGGAACGGATATAAAGCAGAGTGAGAATTATTTGATTGGCCTGTTCAAATTAATGGCAAAACGGGGCTTCGGAGAGATACTAAGAGAGAAATTATTAAGAGCGACAAGGGACAGGGGTAAATGGAAGTCTAAGATCCCCTTCGTCCTGAAGGGACATGCCATATGAAGAAGATGAGACCATTCCAACATGACAATGACTCAAAATTTTTGCAAAATACTTCGATGACAGCAAAATAATTAGATGACAGTAAAAATAAGGTAATGGCATATTCCGCATATTGAACATTTATGGGCATATTTATAGAATCAAACATCCGTCCGTGAATAAAATACTGCTGTCATATCTGGTCAGGTGTCCCTGCTATTCATCTCAGAGTTCTCGACAGGCTCCAAAGGAGATTCTGTAACGTGATAGGTCCCGACTTGACAGCTCGACTCCATCCACTTTTTCACCGGCGGGATGTGGCTTCCCTCTGTCTATTCTACAAATATTTTCAGGGCTTCTGCTCCGACGATGGTGCCTGTGCCACAAGGATTTACTCGTGCAACCAGACTGGCAACTAGGTTCCACCCATCTACAGTTAGATCAACCAAATGCAGCCGAAAATTCTACTTCATCAGCTTCTTTTCTCGCACTTCCCGCCTGTGTAACTCCCTTCCATACACTTGCTCTCTTGACGGCTACAACCTCCAGGAACTTAAATGCAATGCCAATATCCATCTCTTATCCACTTGACTCCACTTCTTTCTACATCATCCCGTATATCTTGTTCTTTTCCTTTCTCTCTACCTTTGCAACTGTTTTCACACATGTTCCCATCCTTCTTTTGCCTTTTCTCTGACAACCTTTGTAACTGGTTAGACTTTCTCTTTACTCTCCTCCTTAACATGTAGCCCCCCTGTGCATCAGTGGCAGTACTGCCTTGCTTATGGTGAAACGATTAAAAAAAGAAAAAAGTTAAAGAAAGAATTCGTTCGAATTTGAAGGAACTTAAAGCTTTTGCCGAGGAAGAATGGCGCAAAATCCCTATCAGTGTGGGTAGAGATCATGTAAGGTACTATACTATAAAAAAATGTTGAGAGCAGAAATCAAGAATAAAGCTGACGCATTTGACTATTGAAGAAAGTGGGTCAATAATTCCTCTCCTTTTCAAATTATTTTAGAGTGATTTTTTAATTATTGTTTGAAAGAAAAGCAAATTTTTTGTTTTGGGTATTGCTGCATATTCTTTCTATCATTTCATCATACCCATGACGTTTCCATGAAAATTTGAGTTATTGTTGCTATATTTATAATTATAGAAGTGGGTTGAATAATTCTGTCCACAATTTTATATATATATATATATATATATATATATATATATATATATATATATATATATATATTAGATAAAGATCAAGTGCAAATCAAATATGGTATGGATACAACAGAATGATAAATAAATAGAAAACGTATGACAATCTAACATGTTTCACTTTTATTGAAGCTTTGTCGGAGATTGCGAGAAAAAAAGAAAGAAACGGAAATACTGGTATTTTAAATTTTGAGGGAGTCGGTTCTGATTGGTCAGTTACTTATCACATGCATTAAAAACCGTGGATAATTCCATATGTATGTACATTTGCGAAGATACTATTATGTGTTAGAGGCATGGGATTGTAAACTATATATATATATATATATATATATATATTGAATCGAGGCAGCAGTTAATTTTCTAAGCATATATTGTTAAGTAAATAGACAATGAATGTTTATTATATTTAATCATGAGCCATTCTAAACATCGTATTTTGGTTTTAATTTCAGGTGAAAATAAAGACAAAAATTGTCAAACATTTGGATATTTTTTATGATGCTGATTCTAAACTTTTCAGCTTACATGTGCCATCGTCAGAGAGGTTACAGGGACGTTAACATAAAGACATTTACCATCAAAGTTGATATTATCATTGCTATCCAACGATAACAGTCATTTGTAATGCGGTTCTATGATGTCACAACACGTGAGAGAAATGTTCTTCTTCTTCTTCTTCTATGTGCCCTGTCCCTTCAGGACGTAGGCGATCATGGATCTCCACGTCTCCCTATCCCTTGTGGCTCTTAGTATGTTTGCTCCTGTTGCTCCTGGCAACCCCCGTTCCGTCATCCACCTGATCAGGCCCTGCAAATATGTTATCCGCTGCCTTCCTCTGTCTCTCCTTCCTTCTATCTGTCCAGTCAGTATCAGGTTCTCCAGGCTTTCCTTCCTCATTGCATGTCCCAGGAACTTCAGTTGTCTCTTCCTGATGCTCAGCATCAATTTCCTTTTTGTTGCCATTCTTTCTAACACTTCGTCGTTGCTTGTATGCTCAGTCCACGATATCCGTAGCATCCTTCTGTAGAACCACATTTCGGCCGCTTCCAGTTTTAACAGAACCAAATGTCTGAATGGAATGTAATGCGTTGTGATTAGATTGAAATCTTATTCTATTGAGTGTGGATTGTTTTGATTTAATGTAGATGGCCTTCAATAACGGAAGTTTTTTGTTTTACTGTGTGTGAACTCTGAGTTTGAAATATTCACCTGATGATTGCATAACACATAAAACTTCGAGTCGTGCTATAGACGTAAGATAATGTATATATTTATTAACTAGCAGTATAGCACGGCGTTGCTCGGGTATAATGAAAGCTTTAAAACTAATCCATGGTCTTGGAGCTCAGACTCTTTGGACGTTGGCACGAAAAACTAAAAAGTAATAGGTGTTTCCAGTTAAAGCAAAACCGTAGACTGAAAGAAAAATGAATGGATGTAAGTCAAATTTTGATTTCCTGGTATCGATATCAAATAAATTTGTTTCGTCGTAAACTGAATTTTGAAGGCTAAATAAGTCTTCTGAGTAAATGGTATCATGGCTGAGACTAAGAACTACAATTATACCTACTTAGAGCCAAACCCGAAACAAAAACTAAAATAAAACGTGGTGAAAAAATGTATTTTTTCACCACGTTTTATTTATTTTTTTCACCACGTTATACAGGCATATAAACAGACACACACACAAACATCTTGCCTTTTATATATATATATTATCAATTTTCTGCACTATTGTAAGAAATGCAACCTTGGAATTTCTAAATATCGTTTCGTATGTGTTTGTCTATTAGTGTATCAAATTTGATTAAAATCGGACCACTCCTATTGCCCGATTTTTTCGATTATCGATTTTCGATATTTATCGCTGGTACCTCGACACAAAACCTAGCTAAAACACACGCAGACGCTTATAGTCCAACTGTGTAAATTTTCAAGTAAATCGGTTCAGCCGTTTCGGCGTCTATAGGTAACGGACACATACACAGACACACACACAGACACACACACACAGACATAGGTCCATTTATAAATAAATTTAGATTTAGATTAGATAGATTATATATATATATATATATATAATACAGCTCTGTTCATACATTGAGCACTGTTTTATTAACAACTGAATATTAATACTATATATATGTGCATTCTGATACATATATTTATTAATTTACGTCACAATATATATATATATATATATATATATATATATATATATAATTGAATTGTAATTTTATAACTTAACATGTTCTCATTCAAGAAATTTCAAATTTTAACAGATTGTGTAGAAATAATTTAAAACCCTTAATAATATAGGTTTTCTTTTCAGGTGTAGACATGCTATTCACTGTGAAAGCGAATATGTTTTTTTTTGTGTGTGTGTGTGTGTGTGAGAGAGCATGTTCAAACACAGTCGAACAAGACAGTGCAGCGTGCATTTGTTCTCGATTTCGCTAAAACTGCAATAACTGCGATGCAAATTTGTATGTGGCACAAAAGGTACAAAGAGAGGGTTTGGCAGGAGCCGGACTACCCACTTGATTTGTGACTTGTTACACGTAATGCACATATTGAAAACCTATTAAAAATGTGAAATCCGCATACTTTTGAATGACTCTTTCAAATTTTGATCAATAAATCTTATTTTGCCTAACAATAAGCCAACTTAGTTTAATTTATTAATGTAGTTACTCGGAGATTAACATCTTAAAAAAATCAATTTTTAAAAAACACCATGTATATTTATGTATGAATATCTCTCTCTCATTCTCTCTCTCTCTCTCTCTCTCTCTCTCTCTGTAAGAGAGTGTGAGTGTGTATAATAGTGTGTGTGTGTGTGTGTGTGTGTTTTTGCCTGTTTAGTTCAAGACGAAAATATATTTTTCATTGATTATTTTTCTTTATATATTTCGTTGTCTCAGGTGAAATTTTGAATATAATTTATCTTATGACTAAATATTTTGATTTTCAGACGCCGTTATCTGGAGTTTAATTTTTATTCTATTTTATTTTTTTGTTATATACTCATACATAAAATAGACAATTTTGGCAAATGCTAATATATAAACCTATATTCCAACGTCATGAAAAAATATTTTTTATGACGTCATATCATCTTGGAAACATGGGAGGCAAAAGAACATCTTCAAATCCTCATGCTATTCTGTCAGATTTTTATCTAAATTTAAAAACACAAACAAAGACACGCATATAGCCCGGCGTTGCTCGGGTATAATGAAAGCTTTAAAACTAATCCATGGCCCTGAAGCTCAGACTCTTTGGACGTTGGCACGAAAAACTAAAAAGTAATAGTTGTTTCCAGTTAAAGCAAAACTGTAGACTGAAAGAAAAATGAATGGATGTAAGTCAAATTTTGATTTCCTGGTATCGATATCAAATGAGTTTTTCGTCGTAAACTGAATTTTGAAGGCTAAATAAGTCTTCTGAGTAAATGGTATCATGGCTGAGACTAAGAACTACAATTATACCTACTTAGAGCCAAACCCGAAGCAAAAACTAAAATAAAAGGGCTGAAAACAATGCAGACATACAGGCAGATAAGCAGACACACACACAAACATCTTGCCTTTTATATATTTTTTTAATCATATTAACCCAAGCAAGGCGATAACGCCACTGATGCGGAGGGGGCTACGTAAGAATGGAAAAGAGGAAGCCGGAAACCATATCCTAAACAGGAAACAAGAGATAAGCCTCTTCACCTGTTCAATAGACGTGGGTGGAGTGTGAACCGGGCGATAGTTTAGTTTATCTACTCCAATTGAGGAAAAAAAAGAAAAGAAAAGAGTGAAAAGATTGGAAAAGAGAAAACCGGAAACCGCATCCTAAACAGGAAACAAGATATGAGCCTCTTCACCTGTTCAATAGATGTGGGTGGAGTGTGAACCGGGCGATAGTTTGATCTATCTACTTCAATTGAAAAAAATAAAGAAAGAAAAGAGTGAAAAGATTGGAAGAGAGAAAACCGGAAACTGCATCCTAAACAGGAAACAAGGGATGAGCCTCTTCACCTGTTCAATATATGTGGGTGGAGTGTGAACCGGGTGATAGTTTAGTCTATATATAGATATTATCGATTTTCTGCACTATTGTAAGAACTGCAACCTTGAAACTTCTGAATATTGTTTCTTATGCCTTTGTCTATGAGTGTATCAAATTTGATTAAAATCGGACCACTCCTTCTATAACCCGATTTTTTCGATTATCGATTTTCGATATTTATCTTGGGTATCTCGACACAAGACCTAGATAAGAACACTCACAGACGCTTATAATACAACTGTGTACATTTTTCAAAAAAATCAGTTCAGCCGTTTCGGAGTCTATAGGTAATGGACACACACACACATGCACACACACATACACACACACAGACAAGATTCCATGTATATATATATATTTGTATGGTCTAATGTATAAATTGTTGCCGTCTTATATTTTTAATTTTGCGCATGCGCAATATCTGCTTTTAGTTTTGTCGGCTGCAGAGTACAGTCGGTTCCGTTGTGCGCCGTCTGTGGGGTGGGGAAAGAACAATGTCACAATTTACTTCGCCAGAAATTGGGAATATAAATTCACATCTTCTCAAAATATTTTCTGAATAATTTTAAAACCTGAAAAGGATTGATCAATGGTAGAAACCAAATCAATCATTAATAAAAATATAAAATAATCAGAAGCATTCGAGGGAATAAAAAGAAATGGACTTCTTATGTCAAATATTCGTTATTGAAGCACGGTAATGTTTTCTTATTTCAACCGCTTGCTCTTTTCGATAAAAGATGAATGCAAGAGCCTTCGCTTCAATATATAAAAGAAATAATAATTATACTCGTGTCGAAAAACCTTCCAAGTATATGCGAAGAAGTACATGAACATCAGGCAAAAGAGTTCAGGCCGAGTCAGCACGTAGCCCAAAGAAAATCAACTAACAAAAAAAGCTCTCAATACTTAGGTAGAGAGGAATAATTAAAGAATACCTAGAGAGCCAGACAACCTACCTAGGTTTCACCTAAACGGATCGTCAGTGAAAGCTGGCTAACAAGGAAAGAAACAAACGACAAGTATAAAAGAAATTCAATCAGCCCACGTGACCAAGAAAGAAGACACCAAATACAAATAGGAGAGAACATTATTCAGAAAACATGAAAGATAACCAAAATCTGCAATATGTAAGCACTAAATCTAATCACCCTGCACATATTATGCAGGGTATTGCTAAAAGTATTTCTTATAGACTATCAAACAATTCGTCCAGTAAAGATATCTTCAATAATCATCAGTGTACCAAGATGCACTCATTAAAAGTGGTCATAGAGACAAAATAGTATATACTGACGCTAAGAGAAGCAAACGAAAGAATAGGGATAGGAACATCTTAGGGTTTAACCCCCGCTTTCAATTTAACAGTAAAAACCAATATCGGAAAAATATTTTTCAATTTATTAGAGCAAAATTTTGATGAAGACAATAAGTTGTATAAAATACTTAACAGAAATAACATAAAACATAGTTATTGCTGTATGCCCAATTTGGAGAAAATTATTAGTGGATTAAACAAGAAAAAAGCTAAGGATAATACGCGTACTGGCATAAGTAGTAGTAATTGTAAGATTAATATTAATTGTCCTTTGCAAGGTAAATGCCAGCAAGACTATTGTTTATCGTGTTAAAATTTTTAAAAACGCTGAAGACACTGAACCCAAAATACACTTAGGTGCTACTCAAGATATTTTCAAAAAAAGTTATTACAATCATACTAGTAGCTTTAAAAATGAAAAGTATAAACCTAGCACTACCCTATCCATTTATGTGTGGTCCATCAAACAAGAGCTTAATTCAAACCCTATTTTGAAATGGGAAGTATTAAAGAGATGTGCTAAGTATAAAGCCAGCCAGAAATTTTGGAGGTTGTGTGTAGAGGAAAAGCTTGTTATAGCTTCTTATAAACACGCCAATAATTTATTAAATTCTAAAACGGAAATATTAAATAAATGTAGGCATAGAAAGCCATGACTTTTGAATTAAATTTGTTTATGGTAAATTGTACCGTCTACGGTTTTAGTATTTTTGTTTTCGTCACGCATATATCGCAGAAGTAGAAACTGTTTTTAAAATGTTCTTCTCTAGAGTGCTCAATCGTAATGAAAGCATGATATATTAGTCATCCGCATACAAGCCTGTTTCGCTGTATCACAGCTCATCAGTGTAGCTAGACACATCTATTTGCTTGTAAACTTGTGTCCAGGAGCGGAGTCTGCTGGAAGACGTAGGGGTATCCAGCGGCAATCTCGTCAATCCAGGGCTTTACCACGCTCCTCAGCACCTCTTGGTAGATCTCAGCGGCGACTCTCAGGCCCTTTTGAAAGAATACTGAAGTTTTTTTCTGATGAAAAGAATTTCATCCAGGACTAGACGAACAACAGGCAGAACGACAGGTGGATCTGCAATGACATCGAGGATGTTCCCCTCGTAAAGTATACGAAGTTTCCCTCCTCCGTCTTGGTCCTTGGCATCTTCTCTAGCGACGGGGAACCTCATGCCTCCGTTCTTCTTTCAAAAAGGCCTGAGAGTCACCGCTGAGATCTACCAGGAAGTACTCACGGATAATCTTTCGCGTATTATAATTGAAAGATGTAAGAAATGAGCAGTAACGTTAACAGAGATTTTATTATTCCTTTCTCGATGTTTCCAAGTACTTTCAATCTCTTTCAGAGATCATCTTCACGGGCGTGAGTTATGGTAACAAAATAATCACAAAAATGTGTTGCTAAAAATTGCTGTAAATCTTTTTCCTGCTTCAAATATAACGGTTGACAAATTGTTGAAGATGATCTTGGAAAGAGATTGAAATTACTTGAGTACATTAAGAAACGAATGATAACGTCTTTTAACGTTACAGCTCATTTATGACATCTTTTAATTACAATAGGCGAAAGATTTTCCGTAAGTATGAACGGATTTTTTAAGAAAAATAAGCAGACACAATGTTTGCAGTTTATTTAATTTGACATGTCTAAAAGAAGATTTGCTGCCAAAATACATAATAGGCATATATTAAAAGTATGATGGTGGTTTTACATACAACCCTCACTTATTTTTTATATGCCAAAAGTTAACCTCTTATACTTTTACCGAGAAAACTCTATCAATAAATGGATAAGAACTTTTGAAGTGCGGAAATTTCCATAGACGTGACGCACGGAAAGTAAAAATATCTGTGAAACACAAAGATGATAGAAGTATGATCAGATTATTTTCTCTGCTTGAAATCGTGTCAGTAATGCATACTCCGCGGTTAATTTTTTTTTCTTGCCACTGTTATGAATGGACACCGAAATGTTTTCGGCCCGACCAAGAAAGTACGTAAAAAAAAGAAAGACAAAAATGTTGTTTGGTCGCATATTGGAATGTAGGTCGGACCGTGAACTCTGCAGCATTCCTTGTCTTTCCATTTTAATTCTTCTAGCTAGACTATCTCGCTAACCATTAGAATACGTCGAGAAGTACTCTCCCTATTAGTATTTTTGTAGTATATTTCACCCTGTACAGGGCCCTAGAGTCACTCAAAATAGAGTTCCAGAGTAAAAAATGCAGCTTAGGCATATATCAGCAGAAGATAGCAGTTAACTCCAGACTTGAACAGGTTAAGATTATATTGCTCGGGGTGGCAGCCTTTTGGGAGTCGATTCTACAAGGCAGTGGTTTGTTGGGAAGAAGCGGCTTGAGTGGAACTTACATTTCACCAGGGAAATACGAAGGTAATGTAGATAGTTTGCTACTATGTTAATATGAAACGTCTTAGTCATGATGGTTAATACTAGTGATACTAAGGGGTGTAGTTCATATGATCACTCACCATTGAAATAGCGATAGAGCAGCGAGGGGCTTACGACGTCTTTTCTGTGATAAAGGCGTTGCAGAATAGAGAATAATTCGTCGCCTACAAGGACATGAAGCCGCTTCGGGACTCTATCCAGAGTGGAAAATGAAAACTGGACATATATAAAAGAAGTACTCTATTTTTAGACAGATCTGGCTCCTGCGAAGGTTGGTAATAGCAAGTGGAGTGAAGTACGTGGTGGAACGGTACAGGAACCCAACTGTTTGCCTCTTTAGCCATGAACCATATGTACGAGTTCCTCTTGAGTTCTAAGTTGAGTTTAAGACCAATAAGCGCTCAAGATACGGAATCTTCATGAGGGAACATCTTCCCTCACGATTAATGAAGGCTCGGTCGATGATGGTGGGGGGTCACGTGTTTGATCTTTGAGGTATTGAACGTGACTAACCAGTTTTTGGTTGGTCACATATAAGATAAGCTGCCAAAATCTGGTAATCGAGGGTTTTGGAGGTGTACCCATAAGCCGTTGCATATATAATAACCATCGGAGGACACTCTTAGGAAGATTATTTATATAAAGCAGGAAGAGGGTTGGGCCGAGTAGTGAACCGTGGAGAAGGCCCGGGTTGATTGCTTGGTATTCAGAGGACTGGTCACTAACAATTAACTTCAGTGTGGTGATTTTCTAAGCCCAGCTTAGATGTAACGCAAAGCCAAAATTATGGAGCACCCATTGAGGTTCGAACGCACGACTCAATCGTAATTCTTCTAATAAGATTTCTAGCCATTATACTGCGTTCCGGTTACCTCTTCCCCTTGATATATCCTCATTCTAGGTAAGCAATTTTACGATTCTTTGGGAAAAAATACTGAAAAAAATTCTTTAAAAAATAAAATTTTCGCGTAAATTTACAAGAACTAATTATCTTCACCCGGTGTAAAACACATTTTGAAAAGTGAAACATTGGCAACAGAATTAATTGTATGACCCATTTTTACATCGATGTACCAAAATACACTTATATCCATATGAAGTTGTTGTCTTAAGATGTCATTTATGTGACACTGATTTTTAATGTTCTGTACTTGCAATTTGTTTAATCCTTTCACTCAAAGTAGGGCAATAAGGCCACTGAGCCACAAGTGTGAGAGAATATGAGATAAAGAAAACATTACTAAGGAGAGAGAACAACAACAGAACAGGAATTAGGAAGACAGAAAATGACTATCGATATTAAATTACTTACAGGTAATTTCTCATCTATCGATTCAGGTGATTTTACGGAATTTCGAACATCTGATTATTTAATCTACGGTAGAAGAGATTGCTCTTTTGTTGTACTGCTCAATAGTTTTTTCCTGATATTCCCCAAATGCAAAACCTCAAGAGCCACTGAAGGAAGAGAGGAAACTGACTAGTGTCTCTGTTATGTACGTCAGAGGTAGAAGTAAAAAATGATTATTATGAATATGTAGAAGACACTGAAAGACTGACCCTAGATTTGAAGAGGTTAACATCGTATTGTTCAGAGAAATATTGACTTGGAATTCTATTATACAAAATGTTGGTTCTTGGTTATTGCTAGTAATGTTTACATGAAGTTGAGTTTGCAGTAATCTGTCTAGTACTGTATTACACTGTAATAATGCAACTGCTTTACGATCAAATTCACTAACGAACGTCTCAGTTATCTAACTTATTGTTTTGTGGGGCAAAATAAAGTTAGACATTCGCTCCTGAAATTTAACGTTCTATACTATTTACATTATTCGGACTATTGTCCGAATCTTTAATGCCATTTGTACTACGTTTCAGTCGTTGTACGCTCCGGCCTTCTTTAGGTGCTAGAAATTTCGAACAGAACCCTTTATTACAATCACTTGTGTATATAATCTCCATTCCTTGCGTAGAGCGTCTTCCCGTTACCTCCCTCTAACCCTGTAAGTTACTTGTTCACCACTGCTGTAGCTTGGTATTGAACTCACAACTCTTTGGGTCAAGTCACAGGAGCTAACCAACGTTTATATCCGTTGGGCCATGTGTCCTTAAGGACTCTGAATTTTTGAGACTTATAAACCTAATGTCCATTTTTACCAGAGTTCATATTACAATGTTTGAACATGAACTCATGACTACCAGAAGAAGCTTTAAGCAAGGGATGGAGATGATATACTCAAGTGATTTTAATAAATTGTCCGATTCGAAATTCATAGCACATGAAGAAGGCCGGAGCTTAAAACGACAGAAATGTCGAACAAATGGCAACAAATATATGGATAATAGTCCGAATAATGTAAATACTGTAAATTCTACCTTATCTCAGAAATAAAGACAAATATTTATTGTCTTACTGTCAAACTTGAATTTCTGCCGCCGTTTCCCTCTAGCAGAAGCGAACAATTATAAGGACATTAGTCTGTTGTGTAAATAATATAAGTGACTCCTTCTGAAAGAAATTAAGACAGAGATTCCTCACATTAATATATCTATTCTTTTATTATTTTAATGCGATTTTCTTTTAGAACAGATGAAGTCATGGCTCACCACAATTTCATTTTCTTTATTATTTGTGAATTTCCATGCATTCCTGGGCAAGACAGTAGCGTAGTTTCCTGCTGCCTTCTGTAAGATTTTGAATCCAGAGTTTCTTTCTCTTATACGAGTTACCAACCAAAACCAGAGAATTGATTTGGTTACTGATATGATTTTCCCAACGGTAAAGTGAACACAAAGTCAGCCAGTCAATTAAGTGCCACACGCTTGCGCGATCATGTCTCGAAAGAGACATGACTGACTGGGTAGAACATTATTCCGCAGTAGGTTGCCATTACATTCTGCGGTAGACTGGTTGCCAGCCAAGGCTATAGAACCCAATTTATCCTGTTATTTAACCCGTAACTGGACGGAAGATAAAATTATTACTTTTCCCAAAGGTATTTGCGCGTAATTGAAGGCAAGTTATTAAAATGGAATTCGAACTCGGCTTCCCGATTTCTCGTTCCGAGCCTATGTCCACGGCACCACAACGCACAAGTAATTGACCGGAATTTGAACCCGTCTCCCCGATTCTAACTTCCGCGGCGGTAACCGCTGTGCTACCCGCATGTACATCATAATTATCAGCTTTTAACATTTCTTACATATTTGAGCAACTCTGCATTTTTGAATACTATGAAAGAAACAAGTGAGAGAACCTATACAGAGCACCGATTGTTTCAAGAATTTAAACAGGTTTCTATTGTTTTCAAATACTGTGAATGATGTTTTTAAAATGCCGTGCTTATAAAACCGGAGTCTGTTATCAAATGCCGAATATAATAACCCATTGCTTGCACCAGTGAATTCAAATTGTTGATATTATTTCTTCTAGTCCGAATTTCGATTTTATGAAAGGCTTTATGAAAGGTTTTATGATAAACCAACAAAAAACATGGCAACTGAATGAAATATGATTATTTGCTTGCAGTTCTCTCATCTGAATTTCACGTGCTTCTGTTGCAATTCTCAGCTCCTAATTCTTAGGTTTAATTCACTAAATTAATGGTCATGCTGGTGGCAGAAATGGTTTACTACAAGTATAAAAATGCGTTTGCAGTAATCTGTTTAGTACTGTATTATACTGTAATAATACAACTGCTATACGGACAAATTCACAAACTAACGTCTCATCTAAATCAAGCCGCTTTCCTTGAGGTTAGCATCAGCCATACTGATGGAAGGCAGACAGGGGTCTCTTGATTAAGAGAGGAAAGTTTCGTTTTGGAAGCGTTAAAATTAAGCCATCTTTTGCCCCAGTTAACGACGAACTTGATAGCGTTTTGATCTTTGGTTGCGATTTTGAGCTTGTCGGATTGATCAGCCTTGCTGTCGAGGCAGGTGTAAATGGTTGTGTCGTCATCGGAGATTCAGAGTTGAGCCTTGGTGTTATCGGGAAGGTCGTGGTTTATTCTTTATCCGTTTATAATTGAAACCGATATCTACTTATTACATTGTCTTTTTGCCTCTAGTAAAGTAGATAGATAGATAGATAGATAGATAGATAGATAGATAGATAGATAGATAGATAGATAGATCATATAAGCATTTAGGTTTTATTAAAAACTTACCAGCGAGATCATCGGTTTTATGTTAGGAAGAGCGTAGAAGTGTTTTCTTTTTAAATTTACACATATCTACATCTTTTCTACCCTTCAGAGAATCTATCTATCTATCTATCTATCTATCTATCTATCTATCTATCTATCTATCTATCGTCTGTAGATCATCAATAGAAATGGTTATGATGGGTAAATTGTCGCCATTTTATATTTTCAATTTCTTGTAGGATAGTAGAGTCAGTTGGGCACTATGATGCAATTCAATCCGCGATAAATCTTGGGAACGGTCTGATGTGCTGCTTTCAGAGTTTTTTGGTGATAAACTGAGAACAGTACAAGGGATTTAGAAAGAGTTAGATTATTCTAATGGTGATTTCGAAGGTAAGGGAGTTCAGAAAACTCAATCTGATCTTCCTGTTATGAAAAGAACATCTGAATTTGTTGGTATGATACACAGGTTCAACTCCAAAGCCTACATCAAGTAACAAGTAAAAGGATTCTTCGTGGATGTCAGAAAATATCTGCGTCCACATGACCTCTTAATTATTAACAGCTAACTCCCCAAACTACACCCCTCTTGAGCAAGAGACTAACAAAAATTTCTTATAACATCGAAAATGAACTGAAGGTAAAGATTATAGCAGCATTCAATAATTTAAACAAGGAGACTGTCCAGAAGGGATGAAGGAGATTCTGAAGTTGTCGGGAGGCCGTGCTTGAAGCCGATGGCCACGTTATTGAATACATTTACTATTTATTATTACAAGATATTTTTGTATAATTTTGCAAAATATATCTGTGAATATGCGATGTCAGTGTGATTTTTATTTTAGCTGAAATTAGACGACAGTTTATCCATTGCACTCTGTAGATAGATAGATAGATAGATAGATAGATAGATAGATAGATTAAAAGATAGATATTAATGGATTGATTTATATATATACACTACCAGCCATAATTATTAGGCCACCCCAGTTTTTTAAAAGAAATGATGTTCTTCATATTATTTTTAGTATTCATTGCCAAGTGAATATTTCTAAATGAAAATAGAATGGTTCTTTTGTTATTATTACTTTGCAAAATGTTACAAGGCAAGGTGGTAAAAATGAACTAGTCGGAAGCACCCTAAACTTTCTTCATTCTTTCATTGATGAAATCCCAATATAGGTAATTATTAAATATTTATAAATTCATTTGATGCACATGTTACTGTGCAGTATTAACAAAAAAAATCATTCTATTTTCATTTACAATTATTCACTTGGTAATAAATTCTAAAAACAGTATGAAATACATCATTTTATTAAAACACTGTGGTGGCCTAATAATTATGGCCGGTAGTGTGTATATATATATATATGTATATATATATATATATATATATATATATATATATATATATCCAAGTATAGTGTACGCATTGATGGAATAATATCCCGTATCCAAAGAAACACTATTCTTAAAAAAGTGCTCAATACAAAGTAGAGCTAATAATATTTATTCAGAAATTATAACATGAATATGTTATAATATCACTAAAAAAGTAGCTATTTTGTCTCGACACTTATTGTGTCTTATCAAGTGATGAGGTTTATTTCAAGTTGAAGGGTTTTAAAAGGTTAAAAACAAACAAAACCCCTTTAATCAGGGAGGCATTGTTGTATATGCAATGTGGACTAATCAGTAAAATGGCTCCATGATTAAAAAGGTTTTGCTTGTTTTTAACCTTTTAAAACCCTTCAACTTGAAATAAACCTCATCACTTGATAAGACACAAGAAGTGTCGAAACAAAATAGCTAATTTTTAGTGATATTATAACATATTCATGTTATAATTTCTGAATAAATATTGGATAGATAGATAGATAGATAGATAGATAGATAGATAATGAACAGAATTAGATAGATAGATAGATAGATAGATAGATAGATAGATAGATAATGAACAGAATTAGATAGATAGATAGATAGATAGATAGATAGATAGATAGATATGAAAAGACTGAGATAGATAGATAGATAAATAGATAGATAGATAGATAGATAGATAGATAGATAGATAGATAGATAGATATGACGTGAACGATTAAGAAATGTATATGAATAGATTTATATATATTAATCGGAATCACTCTATGCAAGGCAGTAAAGCCACTAAGACACAAGGCTTTACAGGGTGTAAAAAAATTATGTACTGAGACATTAACAATGAACATGAAGAGAAAAGAGAATTCAGATGGACAGTATTTAACGATTGATATTGCATCTAATTTTTTTTTCAGATTAAAATTGACTGGAAAACATGGAAAACATGGTGTCGGAAATGATTGCCACAAGCGAGAAACGCGAAAAAAAACTTTTGGCATAGAACTCACGACTGCGTCTTCCCAACTCAACTGTAAAGTGATGAGGTCTATAAAACATTCTAGAAGTGTGATTAAATAATAAAAAAAATAAAAAAACACTCTATACCGAAGAGTTAATCTGAGCGATTAACATGAAAGTATTTATAAAAATGACACAGAGAGCCAACCTTAAGGCGGTTTGAAACTGACTGAAGAAGAGCAGCCATATCAGGACCAATAATATTGATAATTCTTCTTGGGATTTTATCAAGGATTTCATGGTAAATAGCGGGGGCACCTGACCACATGTTGTAGTAATATTATATGCATGAACGAATCGTAGACATACAGATATGTAGAATATGTTCTGGGGAGAGAAATCGTCTCCCCTTACAAAATAAACCAACTTTCTTACAAGCTCAGGGAATTCAATATAGTTTTTGTCTTCATGTCATCTGAGAACGTTAGCCAGAGAAGGCGCAACGAGTCGCTTTCCTAGAGGAAAGGCAGAGAGGGGTCTCTCGATTAAGGGAGAGAAGTTTAGTTTTAGAAGTGTTAAAATTAACAAGCTATCTTTTGTCCCAGTTAACGACGAACTTGAGGTCGTTTTGATCATTGGTTACCGTTTTGAGCTTGTCAGGGTTAGGGTTAGGGTTAGGCTTGTCAGAATAATCAGGCCTTGCTACTGAGTTAAGGGTAAGTGGTCATCAGAGATTCCATGCTGAGAACTGGTGTTATCGGGAAGGTAGTTAATGAAACTTAAAACCCAAATAGGACCAAGGGCGGAGCCCTGACACGCATACATACATACAGAGAGAGACAGAGAAACTGTTCATATAAGTATATAGGTTTGATTTAAGAGTTGTCAGCGAGGTCATCTGTAGTATGTTAGGAACATTCAGAGATGTTTTTTGAAATTTACATAAATCTACATTTTTCTGGACCTCAGGCGTATTTTCTGTCTCTTAATAAATGTTAATAATCTAATTGTTGCAAGTACGCATCGTAAATGGTTTGCCAAAAGTATAATATGTTAAACTCGCCTATTCTCTGTCCGAAACTTGTGCGCAATTTCAGAGAAATTTAAATACTTTTCGAGTGTCTTCTTTTTAATATTTCACACAAATCGATAAAAGCTACTCAGGGGTTACTGAGAGTGAAAAAACACATAGGTCAATAAACAGAAGCTGATATATATCTACTACTTTGTCGTTTTGTCTGTAGATGAAAAGATACATAGACAGACTCATTAAGAGATAGACATGAATTCTTCTGCTTTG